>JNEV01000979.1:0-54437 GCA_000697495.1 Saksenaea oblongispora B3353 | reverse complement strand
TTACATGGCTTGGTAAAGTTCTAAAGCATGGAGAGGAAGCGTTTCCGTATTAACGCATTACAGGGGGGAAATTGATTATCGAATGGGACGATGATGATGACACATGGGTTTCTCAAGC
Source organism: Saksenaea oblongispora B3353 (assembly GCA_000697495.1). Classification (NCBI taxonomy): domain Eukaryota; kingdom Fungi; phylum Mucoromycota; class Mucoromycetes; order Mucorales; family Saksenaeaceae; genus Saksenaea; species Saksenaea oblongispora. The sequence continues at coordinate 54,319 of JNEV01000979.1, read as the reverse complement.
TAGCACAAACCTTACCATCGTTAAATCAAAAATTGCAGTGGCATTGCGTAAAGGGCAGCGCTACACTGTAATTGGTGAGTTATATTATATATGCGCTTCAACCAGTATAATTTTTGTTAGCTAAAAAAGTCTGATAGGCGGAAATCCTTCGTTTTTTCCTGCCTCATGCGATAATCCTGAATTTCTAGTTAAAGAATCCAACATCGATGACTGGCTAAGATCTGTTGAAAAAAACCCGACGATTATTCGCTTCGAACATCTGGTTCCAACGTATCACCTACTGCCAGACCATTTGAATACCACTGTACAAGGCGTTTCTGTAACACCATCTTAAGAAACAGCCCACTACGGGAAGTTAGCTTCCGATTTTTGAACCCATAAATAGAAAATCTGGAGATTCATTTGGAGATATTCAGGAGATATTCAGGAGATATTTTGTGGAGCATTTCTGAAGATAGCTCGGCCTCTGATGTGGTACTCTTCTCAGCTGCCAAAAAAATTTTTTTTGTGATGATGATTTCGCGGTGTTGCTGAGCAGTTGGCTTGAAGTAGCTTTTCTCGAATGTGTTTGCATTTAGGCTCCAATTCGCATGTTGTTCCACCTCTAGTATAGAGTTTCCCGCCTGAACTACTCCTGTATTGGCTGCTGATCGTACCGAGTGTGCCATATATATCCTTGCGTCGATTCCTGCTACTGATAGGTACTCCACTATCCAGTTGGAGACGGCGGCTGCCTTGACGGAGAAGACCCTGTCCTTGACCTTGTCATGAATATACGCCGGTAATAGTGTATGATTCTTTGGTAATGAAGACCTTAGGTGTTGAGTTCTGTCCAGCAATATTCGTAGCGTGTGTACAGGGTACAAGTGTGTGTCTTCTATAATGCCTAGCACTGATGTCTTTGTTTAGGCCTTCTTTCGTTCTCTTGCAATGAGGGTCATGTCTGTCATCGCACCTTGTTCGTAGTGGAATCGTACGTATTGCATGGGATAGTTAAGCCACATACGAAGAGATCCACAAAATTTAATGCTAGAACATCTACCTCTCTGAATACCTTTCAGGGAGAAGAACGTATTTCCCAACGGAATTCACAGTATTTAAGTGGATTATGGCGGTAGCCCTTGTATCTTGATTGGATTCTCGCTAGTGATTGTTTGTGTTCAGTAAACTTTACAACTGTCTCAGACTTAGCCTAGATAATCAGTGCCCCAAGTTGGCATACTGAATGATAATCTACTCGAAATTGGATAATCTAAGGGACAAATTATAATTGTTAAACCCTTAAAGCTGCCTTTCGTAAACTCGAAAGAATAATGGCTAAACCGATGGTTGACAAATTTCGTACGAATGTGGAGCAAGTCTGGGATAAAGTTCTAACTGGTATAAATAGTTATGGCCCTTATCAAACACAACTGTACCGCAATCCTTCCGACATTCCAAGATTGTACTTCCTGATTCTACCCATTTTTTCGTCTGTTGCTCATTACATGACGCCCTCAATTTGAGTTTTTGCTTTTTTCTCTACAACTTCCTGCTTGGCTTTTAGTATTACCGACTACATTCATGGGAGACTGGACTACTTGTTCACCTGCACTGACCCTGAAAAAGAAGACAAGAGTGGCTCATGCAGAGTAGCACATAATTGCGGGGAGCAGTTACAGATATCTCATGAACAGAGCTAGTAGCTGTATCCCCCGATTATTCTGGTAAATAAAACACGGTGATAACGTAATCACCCTCTTCCCAATTTTTTCTGTGTTTTCGGCGAGGGACCGAAACACTTTTGCATCCACAGTAAGTATAAGTATATTATCTTTGATCGTCTGACACGTTCTTGTAAGGGCGCAGCATCTTCAGAAGCATATGCAAACGTTCAGAAATATAGCATTAGCTTTCATTTCGATGGAACTAAAGCGGGCAAACCATCATTGGAACTTAATGGAATAAACGTGCCCAATCTAATCTATGAGTATCCCTGCGACAAACAATTCTTAGAATATTCTCGTAAGAGGACCACCAAAGAGACCGACTTCGGCAACGAACCATTCCGCGATTGTAGCTCGCCAGAGGTGATTGGATACAATATCGCAGCCGAAGACTGCTGTGGACAGAATGGCCGACCTTATTCCACAGACGCGGATCAAGCCTATCTTGTTGGGTACATTTATGCAAAGAAGTGAGTTCGAAAAGAGATACAAATGCCTTTGACAGTATGTTAACGAATCTTGGTACAGATACGTCTATCTTCGGAAAATGTCAAAGCAAATGCCGAGTTTAAAGAAGCTATCAAGCGTGTTTTAGACATGACATCAGAACCAGAAGAGAAATATTATGCTTTAAAAAATGCATTCGGAAACTTGGATACTACCACCCTTCCAGAATTCTACCAGGTGGAGAATAACTTACTAATCCAAAATACCTTGTGATGTTGACTGGAGTTCTAGGTGGCCAACTAGTTTCCAAGAATACGGTTATTTGCTACGTCAGAGCATCGATAACGGATCCAGAGATCCTTTATTGTGAAATTATAGCGAATAAGATTGCTGGATTTCGTAGAAATAGGAAAAACTGGGAAGCTATAGGCGTAAAAAAGCGGTTATACTATCGGTCGATCTGTGCTTGTAGAAGTCATTACAAAGTCCTCTTTCAGACACAACACAGGGCACTAGTCTTGGCTATATACTAGATAGCGACGCACGATTAACTATAAACAGAATGTCGGATACGACAGACATATATGAGGATCGAGTACAAGGGAGGATGGTTAAGTTCCCTAGAATATCCAAAAGTTATTCGAATCCTATATATCCGCATGTCACATTCTCTTTTCAAAGCCTTTCTCTAGGCCAAGTCTATACGTCTCTTTTAAACATGTGTATACTATCAAACAATGATTATTGTTCTGAGAAATTGCGTTTATTTGTAATGCTAGGGTTGTTTAGACATGATATGGCTATTTGATGTCCTTTGGATTGGGAGATGATCTTCTATCTACAAAACTTCTGAATATCCGCCAAGCACTGAAGTTCCGTCTTGTAGTGAGACACACTGCATAGTTATCAGCGCATGCGTTCGGGTTTTTTTGTTACTACATTCTGTGATTGGCCCTTTTTTCGTTACCTCGTTTAGCTTTACTGGTTTTTGAACATTTCTTTGCGCTCATTACATAATATTTTGCGCTGATGTATAGGACATATTTGCACTTCTGAATATTTATTCTGCGTCAATTAACTAATGATATATATCCGCTGGGTATAATATGCGCCGTGATCTGGAAAATGCCCTCCTTCCCATTCTGTTCCAGATCTTCCGCCAGACTCGGCCATTGATAAGATCTTCATCGATTTCCTACTAATGGCTGTCATTTCTGTTTCAGTGATCCGAACTATTTAATAGCAAAGGCACGACACCTTTTTCACTCTTTGGTTCTCTCCTTAAAAAAAATCCCCGGTACGCACTTCGATTGATACTATGTACAGGATAACTCATGTTCGATGTTTATATCTTAGCCTACAGGACCTCTGATCGAAACACCTTGGTTGAGTGACTAGGGCCTCCCCATTCGGTAAGTTAAATGGTGTCTTCCGTTTGTATGCACAGTTGTCATTCATACTCATATCCTTCAAGTCCTCGCAAGGTGCTACATCGTTCATGTCCTCTGTAGTGCGTTGCAACATAATCGGCTCTCACGCCGTTTTCTTTTTTTTTTTTTTTTACCACCAGTTCAATTAAGGAAAGGTAGCCAGACTTAGGAAAATAGTTGATGATTACCAAGATCTTGAAATTTGTTATCAAAATGACCCAAGGCAGCCTGATTTAATTGCCTCTCAAAGAATACTCGGTGATCCGTTTACCTGGCGAACATATCAATCCTCTAGCCTTACCTCTTCTTCAACAGAGGAACCATCTGATGACGTGCAGCCATATTTAGGTAAATAATGATAGGGCATATTATGCAACTAGATACATTCAAGGTTATTTATTTTCTTTTAGCAACGGACTTTTAAGCAACCTGCTTCCCTAATGAAGTTTTTCTGCCCGATGATCCTCTCAATGACAACTTATTTGAAACTAGACTATGTCTACCAGTCAAATCCATCGTCTGCTTACCGAATATTGCAATCTGTTGTATAGCTAGCATTATGGACAACAATCCCGTATTGACCAATCAGATGAAATGCAGTATAATATGGTGCATATGGTGCATACTGACTTAAACCGTAGAAACATCTTGTCAAATCTCGTGAGTTTAACTCCCGTCACTATAATTTCAACTTCAGCATAGGTCTTTTTTTTTTTTTTTAGCTGGAGAAGACCTCTGAGGAAATAAGAATAGTCATTTATTTGAATTACATCCATATGTGGTCTAGTCATTAAGACCAATGTGTCTATGGGAGCGATATATCTGGCTAATGAACTTCTGGACTTCCTTACATGTCATTCGTCCATTTTCTATCTTACTGTATGCTTCGATATACTTCCAGCAGCGTTTATATTGTAGAAGCGGCGAACTTTGACTGGAGTAGCATTTACAAGCGATATTTAATCAAGATAGCTGGAAATGTTGTTGCGGAGGGAAGCATACGAGTAGCCACACTCTCGTCTAGCTATCTGTTTCGATGCCCCCAATACCTTTCGATCCAGTTTGTTTCGCAGTGATATTTCGGTGTCGTATTTGACATAACATAAGTATCATACATGCTATTCCCACTAAGTCTAAACGATTTTCATATGAGTTTCTCATACCATCGGCACTACATCTACAGATAAGAATCTGCATTAACCAAACATCTATTTAAGGATTGTTATAATATAAGATACTAGGACACTCTGCCATAATCTTAAGCTACCTCCGGCATATCCTTTCTCATGATTGGTGCAACAAGACAATTACGATGATTATGGTCTTACCAATAGACACCGTGATTAGTAAGTGTCCCTGATTCATGCATTAGATGGCCGCCATTCAGACTCAGCTCAATGACAGCTTCTCTGACAAGAAAATTAGTAATGATTCATCGTCATCAATCCACCATGAACACTCAGTGCTTACGAGTCTTCTAATTATTAAGATACTTGACTAAGCATTTAAAGAGTATTAAATACTGCTGGTAGACATTTGTAATCAAAATCAGTTTTGTACTTCTGAATAAACTCCTGCCAAGAGTCTCAAATTATTTAGCAACCGTTTCCCTTAGTAATTCTTCATCGGGTACATCTCAAATATGTGCCCAGAACGCTCAACCGTTTTTTGTAATGCTGATTGTCGCTGCATGAACTCAGGCTAGGCTTGCAACATGTGGTATGGACAGCACTCGTTTCCAGCTGGAATAGTCTCGCCGCATTTGCTTTCCACTTCTGCTTCTTCTTTTCAAACTCTCCTCATCTCCCAAGGCCCCGATCCTCCGGAACTCTTCGAATGCCTTTCAATGTGTCCATGTAGTCACTTCTTTGACTACCCCTTTTTTGTTTCTTATCCTCTCAGTCTTCACGTCATAGAAGCTTTGTGCGACTTTTCTGCCCTCACGTATTACCACTCAGGCGTAATTTCTTTCCGATCATCGTCCTTAGAGATTCGATCGTTCAGACTAAGCCTGGATGCAACGCGAGCAGAAGGGAAATACGCACAATGATTGCTACACTGATCAAATATAAATAAAGCCCTGCAACCCGGATGCAGATGTTCGAACAAGGGAATTGCATCCACTTTCAGTTGCTCTACCATATTTTTTATGACCAGTAGCCATCGCAGTTTGTCCCAGCATAGAATAGCTTCCTCGTCATCTTTCCTGTGTATCTCATAGTGCCATGGCAAGGATATTGAAATATGCTCACCATTACCGACTGACTAGGGGTACTTTTTCTAATTGGATTCTCATCTTCTTGGAGCCACAGATTGTTTTTACAGTCGTTAGAGTAAAAGTTGCTTCATAATGGGTGACCATGACGATTTGCTGAGCATCGCTGGGAATATGCAATAATTTTGGGCTTGCTTTGTCGTCATCTTCGTAATTCTCCATCAGGTTTTTATACTCCATCATGCGTGTTGCCCACTCCTTTCAGATGGTTGACAACTTTCGTACGAATGTGGAGCAAGTCTGGGATAAAGTTCTAACTGGTATAAATAGTTATAGCTTTTATCAAACACAACCGTACCGCAATCCTTCCGATATTCCGAGATTGTAACTCCCGACTCTACCCATTTTTCTCATCTGTTGCTCATTACATGACACCCTCAATTTGAGCTTTTGCTTTTTTCTCCACAAATTCCTGCTTGGATATTAGTATTACTGAAAATATTCATGGGAGACTGGACTACTTGTTCACCTGGACTGACCCTGAAAAGGAAAACAAGAGTGGCTCATGCAGAGTAGCACAAAGCGCGGGGAACTGTTACAGATATCTCATGAGAAAAGCTAATAGCTGTATATTCCCGTTGTTCTGGTAAATAAAACGCGAAGAAAACGCAACGCCCTCTTTCTAACTCTTTCTATGTTTTCCGCAAAGGATCACACTACTTTCGCATCTACAGTAGGTGTACGTATAATATTTGTGATTATCTAAGGCATGCTTGTTAAGGGAGCAGCATATTCAGAAACATATGCAAACGGTCAAAACTATAGTATTGGCTTCCATTTCGATGGAACTATGGCAGACAGACCGTCGTTGGAACTTAATGGAATCAGTATATCGAGCTAATCTACGAGTATCCCACCGATAAACCATTTTTGGAATATGCTTGTAAGAGGACCGCCAAAGAGATCGACTTCAGCAACGAACCATTCCGCGATTGTAGCTCCCCAGAAGTGATCGGATACAATATCGCGGCGGAAGATGGTTGTGGACAGAGTGCCCAATCTTATTCCACAGACACAGATCAAACCTATCTCGTTGCGTACATTTCCTGCAAGGAAGTTAGTGCAAAAAGAGACATAAATACTTTAGCAGTGAGCTAACGAATGTTGGTGTAGATATGCCTATCTTCGGAAAATATCAAAGCAAATGCTGAGTTTAAAGAAGCTATCAAACGTGTTTTAGACATGACAGCAGAACCAGAAGAAAAATATCGTGCATTACAAAATATATTTGGGAAATATGGTTATTACTATGCCTCCAAAATTCTACTAGGTATGAGCTGATTTCGTGAATCGGAATACAGTATTACGTTGACCGAAATTTTAGGCGGACGACTTGTTTTGCAAGAATACAGTCAAGATCTACATGAAAGCTTCGGCAATAGGGACCCGAAGGTTCTTTCCACTGATATTATAGCAAATATGATTACTGGGGTTCCCAGTGGTATGAAAAAGTACAGAATTACAGGTATACGGATTTTCGAAAATTATATCGTACTTATGATTTATTTTCAATAGGTGGGGATGTTGGACACCTTTTTCAATATGATTTTGAGAGCTGGAAAATAACTGTCCGGTCATCTCCAGCAACCATTCGGTACGACAGTATGCGGCCAATGTACGAGATTCTAGATGAATCCGAACGCTCGCTTATAAAGAAAATATATATCCAGAAATTTATGGATGATAAATACATACCATATAATCATGTTATTACGCTTACGTCGAGTTCTCACGGTGCTATTCAAGATAAGACACAACTATGCGGGTTTCCATACGTGCGAATGGACACTGCTACAGGGTCGATGGAAAAACAAGAAGGTAAAATGATAATGTCAGCTACCGACCGGCTGTGACCTTGACTTGTCTTCTATCAGGTCAAGTACTATGTTGCATTGATCCCTCAGTCACAAAGGACAGATATGAAGATTTGGTACACGCAATGAAGATTAGTCTCATAGTGACGCACACAAGGATTAGATATCAGCGTGTACAATACGGTGATACCCTGTATCTACAATTGATGAACAATTTTTATGGACGTTTTCCTGGAAGAAATGTCAAAAGATTTATATCAGTATTACCGGCCACCGTTTCCACCACGGTGCACAGGAAAGGAGCAGTTATGGAACCAGAAAGCAAATATCTAACAGTTGTTGCTGCTCCATTATCGACAAACTTATCTCAAAAATGGTGTGTGCTACCATGCACGTGGCGTATTATTGTTGACTTAGTTGACTAGGAAAATTTGTCGATACACCGACAATGGGCAACCGGTAAAGAGTGAACACAACTATGTTCGGTATACAGACCGTATTGTTTTTCAAAGCGAAGTCATTGATGCCGCAGGTTATCCGACACCTGTGTACCTTTGCAAAGCACCACTGGAAGCCTTAGATCGTATGCCCGTTTTCTTCCAAAAAGTTGCTAATCCCGTATTACCAAATGCTTGCAAAGATATTGTTGCTGCTTGTTTCAAGAAGCATGATCCCAATTATGCTGCAATATGGTACTCTGAACTGGATGATATTCAACTATACCAGCCAGTGTCAAACTTAGGAGATCCTGGATTTACCGAGTGGAACAATGGAATCCTTCTGGACGGCCAATTGGCTAGCATGTGTCCTTTGAAAGCAGATTTTCGGCAACAGTACCAGGATATGTCGCAATTCATATATTCAAGACTTCACCGTAGAGAAGAAGTAGAAATTCAGATCTTTGACAATATGTATCCGGATGTAGACAGCCAGCACTTTCTCACGATGTTTGGCGCAAAATCTCGGAAGTACATCAATTTTGAATTCAAATGCAGAGAACGAACCGGACTCTCATGGCACAATGGAACAAAGACACGCAGCTTGGTGTTATATGCTACGTGTAACGAGGTTAATTGAACTAACCAAGCGGTTATGCATTTACTGACCTTGCACTAGTTCCGTATTGGTGAAGATCTCGGGGCAAGTACAGCATTTGTACAAAGCATCCGGCGCGCCTTGGGTACATTTCCTGGTAAACAAGGGCATCAAAACGTTGAACAAGTCCTTCATACATTTGGGTACTATTATCCATCTATCATATGCCTTGGTAAGCATCCGAATCAGGGGTGACAAGGTGATAGAGCACTAATGCATTGCAGGCGGCAAGTTGATTGTCGAATGGGACGAAGATGATGACACATGCCCTTCCCAAGCTATCATAAATCTTGCTGATATTAAATCTAAAATTGCAGCAGCATTGCGTAACGGGCGACGCTATACTATAGTTGGTGAGTTGCACATGCGTTTCAACCAGCAAGCTAACGTGTTTAATAGGTGGAGACCCCTCGCTCTTTCCTGCTCCACGTGAGAATTCAGAACTGCTAGTTAAAGAATCCAACATCAATGACTGGGTAAAATCTGTTGAAAAAAATCCGATGGTTATTCGCTTCAAACGTCTCCTTCCGACGTATTGCCTACTACCGATCCTTTTGAAAACCGCTGTACAAAGACTTTTCCAGTCTGAATATAAGAAGCAGCTATTAACACAAAGAGGCATTCATCGTAACGATAACGATCACGACAAAGGGCTGGAACGGTACCAAATCCAAGCCTTTTCACATGATCCTGAAGCACAGTACCAACTAGGATTGGCGCTCAATGATCGAAGTGATGTGGATCCGGATGGCTGCGAAGCTTTTCAGTGGTTTAGGAAGGCAGCTGAACAAGGTTATGCTAAGGCTCAAGGAGAACTCGGAGCTATTTACAGAGATGGAGGCCCGATAGATAAGAACTATAAGACGTCATTTGAATGGTTCGAAATGGCTGCTAAACAGGGTGATGCTGGCACACAATACAATCTTGGTATTGCATATGAAGATGGAAGAGGTGTGGAACCAGACATATATATGGCAATTGAATGCTACCAAAGATCTGCTACTTAAGGTGATGATCGTGCACAGCGTAAACTTAATAGTACATACAAAAAGCGTAACGAAGCAAGGCTGATTTACTCGGAAGCATTAAGAGGGCACACATCTGCTGCCAAGCAAGAAGATCCGGCTTCGCTGATGCAAGTCGGGCTCTTGCACTACGAAGGAAAAGGAGCAAGACAAGATTTTGACGAAGCATTCAGAAGATTCAAAGTGGCTGCAGATCAAAACGATCCTAGTGGGCAATTTATGGTTGGCTATTGTTACATTCGTGGAACTGGAGTGAAGGAGGATAAGGTCGAAGCGTTCAAATGGTGCAAACTGGCTGCTGATCAGAACAGTTCTTTTGGACAATTTATGGTGGGTTATTTTTATGGTGCTGGAATCGGAGTAAAGCAGAATGACGTCGAAGCATTCAAATGGTTCAAAATGGCTGCTGATCAGAGCAATGCTTCTGGGCAAGTAGTGGTTGGCCATTGGCACTCTTGTGGAATTGGGGTAGAGAAGAATAGCGTCGAAGCATCTAAATGGCTTAATATGGGTGTTGAAAAGGACAATTTTCGTATGCGTCGTATGGTTGACAGTTCGATGTTTCGTGAAACGGCATTAGGGTCCAATTACACTGAAGCACTCATAGGTGACATTTGTTTACGTAGACAGAGCAGTCCTTCTGAAGATTATTTTTGCGTCGACATAATCGAATTACAGCAGAGAATCGTCGCAAGTATTGCAAGTACTGTAACATCCCGCAGTTTAGACCAACCTTCCAGGAGAATTCGTGGGGGCATATTCCAACACTGGTGGACTTGGGGTAAAACAGAGCAACGCCGAGACATTGAAATTGTTGACCGTAACGGCCAAATAATCTAATGGTCTTGGGATACTAGTTATTGAATTTAGTCACGATGCTAGAAAGAAGAATACATGCAGTGGTCTATATTATTCAAATCTCATCTGAGATTTGTCCGTGAAACTCTTTGTTATGTACAAAACTACAGTGGTCCCTCAGTAATTTTGCTCGCGTTTATTTTCAACTCTCACTAATTTGTTCCATTCTTTTTAGCATGGGAACCACTACGCGCACTAAAATCGCGAGTCATTTTAGTAATTCTTCACTTTTATACGGCGTCAGACAATCATAGTCTACAATTCATGTCAAGCTTTAGTGATCCACAGCTCATGTCAACTTTTAATGCGCGATCTGATTCATTTTTAAGAAACTACAGCATTAGCCAACATATGCACTAAAGGCTATCATGAAGGACATAGTAAACTCTCTCATCAAAATAAGAGCGAGCTACCTAGCGCACTAAAAATAGAATGAAGTGTGTAGATCAACTCGCGCACTAAAACTTGTCATAGATTGTAGACTGTGAGTGGCCGACACGGTAACGAACGATTACTAAAAGGATTGGAACTTTTAATGCACGTAGTAATTCCCAAAAAGAAAAGAAAATAAATGTAGGGCCTTGTAGCAGGCCATTACACCCATCCACTGTTATACTTCCAGCGTTATACATCCAACGTTATCCGTCCAGCGTTATCCGTCCAGCGTTATCCGTCCAGTGCTGTCCGCCCAGATCTAGTCGTCCACTACATGCTTGAGCTTTTTGCTACATGAGTTCATGACTTTGGTGGTTGTAGTACACCTATGCAGGTGATCTACATCCTCATGATCAATTAGAACGCAGCCAAGACCCCACTTTAAACTAAAGTAACCGCTGGTGATAGGTATATCCTCGACATTACGGCGAACGTGGAATTATTATGTAGACAGCAACGATGGTAGATAGACGTACAGCATCCGTACGCTTTCTCACATCCAATTGTATATGACATATCCAAGCAGCTGGTATTATTCAATTGTACAAACGCTTTGGGGGGGAATGCACTTGTCTCTTTTGAGGAAGTTCTTTCAAAAGATATAAATAAGGGCATGCAAATGTCGTTGAGAAGTCCGTATACATGAGATACATGAGATACATGAGATACTTGTATATCTCGACCATCATCGTGAACCATGACCAAAATCAAAACAATCTGAACTACCTATAAATAGCAAGACCAATGCCAAATATATTGTATGCAACCGTCCGCAATAAAACCAACATATCCAAAAATGCAACCAGAATTTCTACCAAAACCATATATTTCTCTAAGTGCTAAATACTTTGCATCTTTTATAGATACCCTTGATATCGTCTTTTTATTCTTGGCAAACCTCTTAAACAGCATACTTGACTGCCACATCAACGTTTTGCAACGACGTTATCGCTGAGTTTACTAATATTTTCAACTGTTCGTTTAACTGCTTACTGCCAATAATTTTGATTGAACCTTTCGCGTCACACAGAGATGTACATATTCTAGAGCTTGACAAATGGCTCATTTGCGCTCTGGCAGGATTTGCTGTATTTGGCCAACCTCCAATTCTGCTTGTGGTCCACTTCTAATCACAGAGAGTTCAATAGGCTGAAAAGCCTTCGATGCCTTCTTAGCTTGTTCTTCAAGAACTTGGAGGCTGTCATAGTCAGCGAGCGTCCAAATAGTGTACGATCGGCACAGATTGTTGTTGGTGAAACAAGAAGCAACACGATACATTGTATCTTTCCAAGTCTAGGTAAAATTGTTTGCCCTAAAGATTGTGCAAGCCAAGGAACCAACGGAGCCACGAAAAAGGGTGGGAAACTACCACATCATCGGCTGACTCCGGTTCGTCCTCCGATGTGATGTTGTTCGCAGTTGTGGCAAAGGTTTTACTAGTAATTGTTGTTCCTTTCGTCTCCGGATCGCTTGGCTTGAAGTAATATCTTCGAAAGTTGTCTAAGGCCAGGCTCCAATTGGCGTGTTTTTTTTTTCCACATAGGCAATGAGGGTCTCACTGCTGACGGCTTTCGTGGTAGCCGTTGCACAAGTACGATATGCCTTATAGTTCTTCGTATCCATCCTGCCCGTTTTGAATCGCAAATCAATCGAATTATTTCAGGTTCCGGGATATAGGCGAGGGATAGTGTGTGATCTTCCAGTAGGTCTTGCTGGATGTTGTTCGTCTCTGTTTAGGAACGTCTTGAGCGTGTGCATGGGGCACATATTGGAATTATTGATTATGTCCAAGCAAAAAGATTTGAATTGCGCTTTTTTTGGTTCCCAGACTAGGAGCATGACACTCGTTGGTTAGCCTTCAGTTGGGTGAAAGTTACATCTCGATGTTGTAGTCTACCAAGATCTGAACGGGGACACCACATCGTTGCCATGATTAATAACAGTAATGTCTTCAGTTGTTCCCCATGTCTGAATATAGATAGTGAAAATAACGAGATTCTAAGTGGCAATACCCGATTGCTTTGGTATACTAATTGTGGTGCGTGTCTTGGCTTGGCAAAATTGGATAGGAGCAGGTTCCTAGGCCAGTCTGCGTTTTTGTGATTGTTGGGACCTTGCCCAGTGTACCTAGACGTGTCATGCTTTGTTATAGTTGGCGGCGGTATGTTCCCTATTTGCGCGTAGTGAATACTCTGTTTCCGTCTCGTTCATCTCCTGCTTCTGGTATGCTCGCCGTATGATCGTCACGCAATCATCGTGCAAGTTTTCCGTTTCCACGTTATTGATCCCATCTTCATCCTGAAAATTAGAGGCCACCAGAATTACGTCGGTCAGTATAGGGTTATCAGGACTGCCGAGAAAACCTGGTCTGGTTCGAATATTCTGAGGACACGTGGGATGGGCTGCCATGGTGGTTGTAGAAAATAGACCTTTCTGTGGCCAGTGCTGTTGGAGGCATATACTGTCGCTGCTGTCGGATCTGGTCTGTAACTTCAGCAGTTTGGCAATTGGGCGTTTTGTCTGACTGCGAAGTCATCTACGTCCAGTTTCCCCCATTTCCTTCAAAATTGTGCGAGGTGTTGTCATTTCGAATACTGGTACTTTCTGACGACTGAGCGTATCCATTATAACGTTGTGCAACTCTGCAATATAATGAACCCGTAGATTCAACTGGAATCTGTTGCACAATTCTTGGTCCTCCAGCGCTAGTTCTTGTAACCTGAGCGAGCAGGTCTCCCTGACTTGCGGACATACTTCAGCGCAGGTATGCTGTCTGAGTAGAACTGTAGTGTATCCTTGCAAAGTCTCTTCGTGCAACTGTATTGTAAATAAGACCGTCTTCAACTTCCCCAAATTGATAGACTTGTCTTTTTCTTAAGGAGTCTAAAACTAATGCGTTTGGACTCTCGGCGAGTTCACTCCCAATCCCGTGCCGGAAGCGTCGACCGTCATCGTGATGTTTGAAGTGACGTTCTTCTCGGATCGGAAGGCCGTTCCTCCGTTGTGCTAATGTCATCCACCACGGAGATACTTAATCCCTGAGGTTACAATGGGCATGCTGCTTCCCAGTTGCGGTTGTTGACTTTAACACTCCTTGTTAAATCATTCTGTAGATATTGGGCATCCCCGATCGCCGGCATCACGGAAGATGACTTCCCTGGATTCCTTTGTCACACACGCTCAGTATCATTCCATCAATTCAGTAAATTGGATAGTTCCCTTTGTTCTATTACAGAATAAAAATATCTGACCGAGTCTCAATATACGTACATGATACAGTCCAATTAGATTCGGCGTTATTTCTAGTAGATTATGCTTTAGACATTTCTTTCTTCGTTCTTACAACGACGAAAGGAAGAGATCGCATGTTCAATCCAGGCTTGGTAGTCTGATCTAGTCACCTTATTTACCGAATCACAGATTCGATCTGCAAGCTTATCATCAGCTTTCAGTGCATTTCTCCCGAAACCTAGGCGATATCTACAGAGACAGTAAAATGTAGACCAGGACTACGCCAAAGAACACAAATGTTATAAGATATCAGCCAATGAAAACGATCCTTATGCGCTAGATCAGCTTGAAGAATTTCTTGAAGAATAGAAATGGCTTCATTGTAACAATAGATAAAAATTGCGTACAATCGGTATCATAGTCACACTGAAATTGCGTAGATCGGGTTTTCACTTATTTGTAATGGTTTTTTGACGACTACGTACTATCCAAGCAAGAACATCGCTCACACTATGTAACTACTCTTTTCAATGGAGATGTAAGACAGGAATGCATCGATTGGCTGAAGGCAGCGAAATCATTGGACAGAAACCCTATGCTATTGATGACGTTTATCAAACGAGATATTATGGAGATGGGCGGCAGCATTTCAGTAGCAATTCTTCAAATGTACCTTTCGAAACGGAGGTTCAAATCTCCAAAAAAAAAAAAAAGGAAGTCTCGAAAACAACCTGCTTTGATGGAAATGAGGGATTGGATTCACTGGGTATTGGAAAGAATGGAAACGCGTATGACTATGTGGCTGCAAAGATGAAGGAAAGCTTTTGCAACGAATTGGGTGCGTAGTAGAGACAAATGTACCAGATAATTCGAAACATTTGTGATAGCCATACATGGCGGATCCATTTTCTACGCAAATAATGGAAGAGAAAAGGGTTGGTTTGAGGATAAGTAATCACGAATCAAGAAAAAAGGGCACCTTTTTTGTTATGGTTAGCGAATTCCAGTACTCTTGCCACGGTACAATATCCTACTGTGATAGGCTTTTCGCATATTTCTCTATGCGAACGTCAATGGAGAAGGATTTTGGACGTGTACACACCTCGTGGTGCAGCTAGAAGAAGCGATACAGACTTCAAGGACATTACATCCAGGTTCCATGGGCATAATCCTCTTTGACGACTCGTCAAACTATAGCCTATGCAGAGGATGCTCTCGTTACCTCTCATATGACCATCTCTCCAAAGCCATATAACGGAATGGTAACAATTTAAAGATGATGCAAACAGTCTTAAACCGTAGATGTATTTTGTATTCCGATGAAGATAGCCAATTGTAGCAAGTTCAAAGGAAATCATCCTTTTTAAATTTTTTTTAGCAAATGGATGTCTTCAAAAAGTCGATATCTAGTGATCTATTTGATAATTTTGCCAAAATACGTTTAAAATTTTTGGTTTTTATTTAACGTCACTTTGAGCACAGCGTCTGTGTCGGACATATTTGCTCGTGACAGGTCAGAAAGAAAAAAGAAAAACCCTGTGAATGAGACAGGGAAAAGGTCGAAGGAGTGGGATGAAAGAGCAGCAGAGAATAAAGGAAACGTATGATGAAGGAAGAATTGCCAAAATACAGTATTTTGCAGGTCACTTTGCGCTGGATGAAAGGTTATTTTGCGCTAGCGAATTGTCTTTGTGCGTAGAGAAGTAGCACTTTTTTTGCGTCGTATCAGAGTGGGCCTAGAACATGAGTTGGTCAATTGTGTTTCTAGATAAAAAAAAAATCAACCACTTAAAAAGGAAGACTGTTTTTTTTCTTTTCGCTTGGCTCTGTTTCATAAAAACATCCCCGGTACGTACTGGGCTTAACTATAAACACAGGTTCACTCACGCCAGTTGATGTATTGTTTAGACCAATGGTCGTAAAAATATGAAAACGGCTTTATGCCGTGAACCTCCTCTCCCGTCCCCACCGAAATGATGCGCGGTGTGGTACCCACGAATCGCGTGGGATTACCCTTCGGGAATAAGTAAGACAACATTCAAGTACAAGAGGTATTAACCATGAATGAATTTTTCTGCTACTCTGAACAAATTTTGTGTCCGCTGAAGGAGCAAGCTCAAGCAAGTTTTACGTTTAACTGATGGCGCATATTAATTTCTTCCTTAGCTCCTTGTTAGCGCTCAAAGTTTTGTCGGAATATGAAAATTTGCTGGGAAGCCAGAAATTTTGATTAGGTGAAAAGGCGCTGGAAAGGCGTTGCGCAACCCTGTTGTATTCTATGTAAAGTAATTATACACAGCCAGATAATGATAGAACAGTCCTTGCTTATACTCAAACTAGCAATCCTTGTTCAAAAACTAGCATTGCAAGAAAGAGGAATGTGGCACTATAACGCATGACACGAGATATGAAGGGGAAATAGTGGCACTTCCATGTGACCAAGAAGAGTCAAGTGACGCTGGATGTTGCGCTCGGCACTGGCTCGCCTTTTGATCAGTTTTGCATTCCAAGGTCCGCATTGCAAGAGACTCTTCTAAAGCTCAAGTTGCTATTCGATCTATATCCAAACTTCCAGTATGAGTGTAATTGGGCGGAAAGACGTACGAAAGCACTAAAAATATAGCTTAGAGGAGTTGCAAGAGCGTTTCCTGTTACTTTGAACAGTACACATACACTTACCAAGATATGTCCAGATATTATACTTGCCGCAGCAGTAATAAAGAGGTTTATGATACAAGAATGTATGCTTGGGTCACAGATGAAAAAGTCAAAAAGTTTACTATAGAACATTTACCTCTTATATATCTTTCATGAAACAAACCATCCAAATGAATTCTTAATATCCAGATGGACTGCGATGGAGAACTTTATATCCTGATTTGATTCTCGTTAACGATTGTTTATGTCTAGTGAACTTCGAAAACGCCGTCGGCTTAGCATAGATAACCAGTGCCTTAAGGTGCTATGCTTGACGATGATCTGTTCGAATTTAAACATCCTAACGAACATGTGTGTGTTTGAGGTAGTCTTAATGTTACCTTTTGTAAATGTCAAAGAATGATTGCGAAACCGATTATGAGCATTTTCTTACAGATGTAGAACAAGGCGAAAATAAAGTTGCGGCTTTTTAAATGGCTAAAGGTGTTCTCATGCACCTCCGTACCGTAATCCTTCTGATGTTTTGAGACAGAAATTCCGCAACTCTACCAACTTTTGATCTATTACTTATTATCTTGACGCTTTTGATTTGAGTCTTCATTCTATATCCATATTTTCCTGCTTGTATTTTATTATTGCAGCAAATATGTTCCTGACAGGACTAGATTACATGTTCACCTAAACTGACGTTGAAAAGAAGCATAATGGTGGCTCGTGGCAGGGTAGCACAAAGTACAGGGAATTGCCACACATATCTCATGAGCAAAGCTAATTGCTCTGGTAAATAAAACGCGGTGAGAATAAAATCAGCCTCTTTCCAACTTTTCTATGTTTTCCTCAAGAAATCGTAACAACTTCGCATCTATAGTGAGTTTGAGTATGTTACCTGTGACTATCTAACACTTTCGGATAAGGGGACTGCAACTTCCGAAATAGATTCAGACAGCAATGATATTCAAAATTATAACATTGGCTTCCATTTCGATAAAACTACAGCAAGCAAGCCTTCCCTAGGACTTAAAGGAATTAGTGTCTCCGACCTAATTTATGAGTATCCCTCCGACAAGCCATTTTTGGAATATGCTTGTAAGAGAACTGCTAAAGAGATCGACTTTAGCAGCGACCCCTTCCGCGATTGTGGTTCTTCAGATGAGATCGGATACAATATTGCAGCGGAAGACGCTTGTAGACGGGATGGCCTCCATCATTTTACAGACACGGACCAAATTTATCTTGTTGCGTACATTTCATGCAAGGAAGTGCGTGCAAATAGAGATATAATGTCTTTGACTGCGTGTTAACAATCTTGTTACAGATACGTCTATCTTCGGAAAATGTCACAGCAAATGCTGAGTTTAAAGAAGCCATCAAACGTGTTTTAGACGTAACAGCAGAACCAGAAGAAAAATATCGTGCCTTAAAAGATATATTTGGCAGATTTGGTTACTATTATCCTTCCAGAATTCTCTTGGGTATAAGATAACTTAGTAAACCAGAATACGGTGTGATGTTGACTTAAATTTTAGGCGGTCGGCTTGTTCTCCAAGAATATAGTCATTCACTACATGCGAGCATCAATCGCAGAGGCCCAGAAGTCCTTTCATGTGAAAGTGTAGCGAACAAGATTGCTGGATTTCGCGGAAATGAGAAAAATTGGGAAGTTATAGGTATACGGATTTTCCAGACTATATCACACTGAACACTTTACTTGCAATAGGCGGAGATATTAGAGAGCTTTTTCAATATGATTTTCTGAACTGGAAGAGATCTGTCCGATCATCTCCAAAGATCATTCAATATGACGGCATGCGACCAATCTACGAGCTTTTAGATGAGTACGAACGCTCGCTCATCAAGAGAATCTATAACCAAAAATTTATGGATGATAATTGCATACCATACAACCATCCCCTTGTGCTTACACCGAGTTCCCACAAGGATACTCAAGCGAAGACACAATTATGCGTGTTTCCATATGTCAGAATGAATACTACTACAGGATCAATCGAAAATCCTGAAGGTAAAACTACAAGTTCGACTGTCGACTGACTGAGACCTATCTCTCTCTTTCATCAGATCAGATAATGGGTTATGTCGATCATTCAATCATAAAGGACAGATATGAAGATCGAGTAAAAGCACCAAAGTTCCGTCTCTTAATGAGGCACAATAGGCGTAGTTATCAACGCGCGCAATACGGTGATACAATATACTTACAATTGGTGGACAATTTTTATGGGCGTTTTTCCGAAAGAAATGTCAAAAGGTTTCTATCAGTATCACCAACTATCTTTTCCACAACCGCGCATGGTGAAGGTGCAGTGACAGAGTCAGAAAGCAAATATCTTGCAATTGTCTTTGCCCCATTATCGACAGAATTATCTCAAGAATGGTAGGGTGTATTAACATGTGGTAGCGTGCAGTCTCCTGAGATAGTTAATTAGGAAGATCTGTCGATACATCGATGGTGGGCAGCCAGTTGAAAGTGAAGACGACTGTGTCCGGTACTCAGACCGTATTGTTTTTCAAAGCGAAATTGTTGACGCGGCAGGGCGTTTGATGCCTGTGTATCTTTGCATAGCACCGCTGGAAACCTTAGATCATATGGCTGTTTTCCTCCAAAAAGTGGTTAACCCCGTACTACTACCAGAGGCTTGCAGAGATATTATTGCTGCCGTCTTCAACCAGCGTTGTGGTAATTCTGTAAGCTGGCGTGCAGAACTGGATGATGTTCAACTATATCAACCGGTGTCAAGCATAGAAGCCCACGGATTTACTGGATGGAACAGTGGAATTCTTCTTGACGGCCAATTAGCTAGCATGTGTCCTTTGGCAGAGAATTTGCAGCAGTACCAGGGCATGTCACGATCCATATATTCACGTATTCATTGTACAGACGAAATTGATATGCAGCTATTCAACAATATCGACCCAGATGAAGACAGCCAGCATTTTGTCACAATGTTTGATGCAAAATCTCGGGGATATCTCAACTGCGAATTGAAATGCGGAGAGCAAACCGGATCTTCATGGCAGGGTGGAACAACAACATCTAGCTTGGTGTTGTATGCAATGTATAACAAGGTTAATTGAGCGGAATAAACGGTTTCACATTAACTAATCTTTGACTAGTTTAACGTCGGTAAAGATCTTCAAGCAAGTACAGCATTTGTGCGAAGCATCCGGCACGCCTTGGGTACGTTTACTGGTAAAAAGGAATATCAAAATGTTGAACAAGTCCTTCATACGTTTGGCTACTACTGTCCTTCTTTCATATGGCTTGGTAGGCTTCGGAATCGGGGTTAGAAAGTGTGTGAGTACTAATGTACCGCAGGAGGAAAGATGATTATCGAATGGGATGAAGACGATAACACATGCCTTTCCCAAGCTGCTACGAACTTTGCCAGCGTAAAATCTAAAATTGTGGCGGCACTGCGCAATGGGCGGCGCTATACTATAATTGGTGAGCCAGATATGCTGTTCAACCAGTATACCTTTTGCTAACTAAACGCGTTGCATAGGTGGAGATCCGTCGGTCTTTCCTACTCTATGCGATGGTTCCGATTTTCTAGTTAAAGAATCCAACATCGATGATTGGCTAAAATCTGTTGAAAAAAACCCGATGGTTATTCGCTTCGAACATCTCTTCCCAACGTATTACGTACTACCAACCCATTTGAGAGTGATTGTACAACGTCTTTTCCAGTCTGGATTACAGAAGCAGCTGCTAACGCATGGAAGCATTCACCATAACCATCAAGATTACAACAAAGCACTAGAACAGTACCAACTACAAGCCTTTTCAGATGATCCTGAGGGACAGTATCAGCTAGGATTGACGCTCTATTTGAGAAGTGGCATGGACCAGGATGGTGGTGAAGCCTTTGGATGGTTCAAGAAAGCAGCCGAAAAAGGTCATGCCAAGGCGCAGGGAAAACTCGGAGCGTTTTACAGAGATGGAGGTCCAGTAAACAGGGATTATACAGTAGCTTTCACATGGTTTGAAGAGGCCGCTAAACAAGGAGACGCTGACGCACAATGTGACCTCGGTATTGCGTACGAATATGGAAGAGGGGTGGACCAGGATATCACTAGAGCAATTCAATGGTACAAAAAATCAGCCGAGCAAAGCAACGCTCGCGCTCAGCATCACCTTGGACTTAGATGCATGTCTGGTGAAGAAGCAAAGCGGGATTACACGGAAGCGTTTAAATGGTTCAAACTGGCAGCCGATCAAAATAATCCGGCTTCACAAGCGTACATTGGATTCTTATATTATCATGGGAAAGGGGGGGAAAAGAATCACATTGAAGCATTAAAATGGTTCAAGAAGGCAGCTGAGCAAAACGAACCTTCGGGACAGTTTATGGTTGGCCTGTCGCACCATGAAGGAAAAGAAGCAGAAAAAAACCCGGTCGAAGCATTAAAATGGTTCAAGAAGGCTGCTGAGCAGAATGAACCGTCTGGACAGTTTATGGTTGGCTTGTTGTATCATGAAGGAAAAGGCGTAGAAAAAGATTCAGTCGAAGCATTCAAATGGTTCAAGAAGGCCGCTGAGCAGAATGAACGTTCTGGACAGTTTATGGTTGGATTGTCGTACGTTGCTAGAAATGGAGTAAGAAAAGAGCATCACGATTCATCTGAACATTGTATGGTTGGAAATTCGCACGCTTTTCGAACCGAAGAAGATACGAACTACATTGAAGCATTCAGATGGTTTGAAAGAATAGTTAATCAAAATAACGACATCAGCGAATTGGATATGGAAGTCAGCTGCGACGGTAGAATACAACTGCGGCATTTTACATCACTTGCGGTTACCCCAAGTTTTATTCACAATAATCTTTGTTGCGTGCAAAATTACCTCGGAAACGCGTGTAGGGATGGAAAAGGAGTACTTATGGACCTTTGGAGAGCAAAGGAATGGTATCAAAGATCCGCTAACAGAAATAATCCTTACGCGTTGTGCCAGCTTGGGATCGCCTACACATATGGGAAAGGAGTAGAGCAGGATCACACCAAAGCGTTCGAAGTACTCAAGTTGGCCGCTGATCAGTGCTATCCTCTTGGGCAAATTCTTGTTGGAGACGCATATGGAGAAGGAAGAGGAGTAAAAAAAGATTACGCTCAAGCATTGAAATGGTTCATGATGGCTGCGAGCCAGAATGATCCTCTTGGGCAAATTGTGGTTGGCGGTGCGTACAGTGAAGGGAAAATAGTCCGAAAAAATCATAAAGAAGCCTTCAAGTGGTTCAAGTTGGCTGCAGATCAGAAAGATCCTCTTGGGCAATTTTTAGTTGGCTGTGCACATCGCGAAGGAAAAGGAGCGAAACAAAGTTCGATGATAGCATTGAGCTGGTTCAAGATTGCTGCAGAGCAGAAGTATCCTTTTGGACCGAAACGCCTTGGTGACGCATACACTAAAGGAGAAGAAATAGGCCAGGGGTGCCTCGAGAGACCCAGATGGTTCCATATGGAGCACGATCTAATGGACGATCAAATGACAATCACTGCTGGCGTGACACACGATCGTGGAAGCAGAATGAATCGAGAGTATGTGCAGGCGCTCAGATGGCACAGAAAATTTATCAACGAGAACATAATCCCTGTACAAAATTACATAGGAGATCTTTACAGAGACGGGGAAGTAGTAGAACAGAGCGATGCCAAAGCGCTCGAGTGGTATAAAAGATCTGCTAATGAAAAAAACGCCTACGCGTTACATCAGTATGCAAAATTGCATAAAAGAAGGGAAGGGCTTAATAGTGGCAATAAAAGCAATACTAATAAAGAATAGCGTACATTTTGTATCATTAGTTATACATAAATCTTGTAAATCATGGTTGCACTTATTTGTAAAGGATTTCCTTGGAAACTACGTACCTTCAATAGAAAGCTTGCTGCAGGTCCATATTTTGCATGTTTCTCAAATATGTAACTATAAATTGTTGCAAGAACCATTCTGGAAGTTGTAGCTGAAATTCAAACGCTGATCAATTACACTGTCCTGTTTTATAGAAATCAAGATTGGGCATTGGCGGGTACAAACTTATCCTAGACATGTGTGCCCGAAACTAATTTGTATGTGATGAGCTGACAGCGGAATGTGCGTTGATTTATGTATATGAAATGGGGCCCACTTTGAAGATGCTTTGAGTTTCAAAATTTGAACTAGTTCACAGCTCCCTATCGCATCTGACCTAAAAAGTTAATAATGTCATTACAAGAAATGCAGATTTGAAGTATAGAGCGATTTAGTATCTACATGCAATCGACATTTGATTTTAGTGCCTTTTGCAATATCTGGGAAGAAAGTACATTTTATGTGAAATTGGCCCATAGGTTACCGCTTAAAAAGAACAACAAAATAGGATCTGATGAAAGCCGCGCTTATAATAATATCACTTCATGATAATGCGTATTCATCCAGGCTACCATTTCTGACAGAAGAAGGGAACGTACCATCAGTTTTGTGTATTATAAACACAATATGATTATTTCAGCGTATACGTAGAAGTATGCCCTTGGGATGAAGTTCCAACAATGCTAGTTTTACGGTAATCGGAGAGCATAAATACCTTAAAACACGCTGATGTTGCTACGGCGAGAGTTCCGATTGTTGAAACACCGCTTTCGTAATTTCTGTTTGAAAAAAGTGGGATTCACCATAGACGCTTAGCCCAGAAAAGGATAGCGAGGATATTAACAGCAAGTGTAATTCCGAGCGCAGTGCTTTTCCTTGTTTTGTGTGCTAATGCGGGGCGTTTGCCCAGAGACAGTTAGAATCAGGCAGTGTTTTGATGCCCTTGCAGGTGCAGCTAACATGTTCTGCAGATCAGATTTCTACTTTCAAACGTTTGAGCATTCATACACTTATGTTGGTTTAATTATTTCAAATGTGGTTATCGTCTAAGGTTCAGCATATGCGAAAGGGCATACAAGATAAGACTTCGCCCTGAAATACTTTAATCGCTTCTACGAAGCAAGCATCTTAGTTTGCGTGGCATGCATTTCTTTGCCATTGACGGTGCTGTCAAATACGATAAAAACACATATGCATTGCTTAAATGCTTAATTCTATGCTGATAATATGCGCATACATTATTATTTGTTAAGTTTCAATATGTTTTTGAAGGTAGTAGTTTCTTATGCAGACACCTTGGAAGAATACCACAAAAAGCACGGGACACATTTGTGCTGTTATGTTTGCGTATGTTTGATCTTTAATATATTGCAATACATTTATCGTAGCATAGCTGCAAACGTTATCGGCGTCGGATGCATTAAAAATTGGGGTCTATTTTTTCTTTTTATGGTTTGCAACGCAAAGAACCTTCGAAACCTTTTTCTTTTTTTTTTTTTTCGGCAGACGGCGGTTCGCTACGGCAAGGAATGGAATGGATGAAGCCGCGATAACTTAAATTTTGTCTCTGATGAGGGTACGCAAATTCCGGGAGCAAAGATGAGTGTGCAGATGCCCCGTGCTTAATAAGAGATCCGCAGCGCGTTTTTTAAGTGTTACATAGCAATGATGCAAAAGACATTCAAATGCAATAAAATGGTAAGCGTTCCTAATGTTCTCCTTGGCATGTTGAGTTTATCTGGTGATCATGAATACACACTTTTTCGGAAACTACAGTGTTTACAATCAACACATTGGATGGTTACATTATGGGGTACCTATTTCGGTGATAAGGGAAGGGAATCCGTTGAATTGAACAACCTAAACTTTGTAACCGCAGTGACGCGATTTCCCCCCCCCCACCCCCATATCGGACGGTTTGGCGGCCCGAAGTCAAAACAAATGTTTGCCGACTTTGCTGCATATCGTAAAGTCGACGTGGAGAAGCTTTAGCTACATTTAATATACCAAACTTTGTAGGGATTCTTGTGCATAGTTATCTTAAAAGTTTTTCTATTGTCTTTGCTTGTTTCGTTTGCATGTTTTTTCATGAAGATTAAACTCACTGCGGGATGGTTTGAATACCATTTATGGAGATTAAGTGTTATTTATCGATGGACAAGGTATCTCATGATGTTGTGCCTCCTTTCTCCCCCACCCTTGTTTTTCTCCGGTAACAGGATTTGAATCAATCTGTGCCGATCATTAGTTTCCTTTCACAGATATTTATTCTATAAAAAAAACATCAGTGCATATATTTGAAAGAAAATAGAAACGCATGTTATTAATGCAACTAAGACATTTATTTTCTGGATCGTGTGTCGAAAGATGTCTGCCTAAAAATATGACACATCGTTGTCGATGATGAGACAAGGTGTGGCGTAATGAGTGGGTATTCACGAACATTGTTTGTTTGGGGTAGCGCGTGTGAAAAACAGACGAGAGACAAAATAATGTCCGCCTGGCGTCCCAAACAAAACAATGAGAATGTTTATGTCCATTGGTGGTAAGTCAAAATTTTGACTTTTATCAAAACAACCGCGGATAAATAAAATGTATCCGAACGATGGTGGCATGATAGGCTAAAACGGATACCATGATGAAGGGAGATATATTATGATTTTTTTTCACAATAAAGAAAATGATGCCAGAGACCCTGGGTGCACAGGGTCACTCATCGAGGGGGTATGGTCGGCTACCGTTTGACGGTACCTTCAGGGTTCACCGTTTGTCATTAAAACGCCCGCGGACATTTGTTCATGTTCCGAGTTCTATGCAAAAAAAAAAAAAAAAAAATTTGAACCTGTTGTTTGCAGCCACCTTGCCAAGACCTGGAAGATGTTATTCTTTCATATACAGTGCGTATGCTCATGCTCTGGTTTTATATATTTGGCATGTATTTTACATCCCGGTAACAGATTTCTTGAGGAGAGCCTTGCATTTAACCATATAAAGTAGTTGAAACTATCTTTTTTCAATCAACAACCTTTGTACTTCTTTTAATAATAATAATAAAAATAAAAATAAAAAGAAACAAACGTTTGACAACGAATGATAAATGTAGTATGATTTGAAACATCTTGTATTGACAAAGTGATTCCAGGTTTATCTTCAAAGGGAAAGAAACAATAATAATAAAGAACTTCCGAATAACTCAATTTTTTAATAACAGTATGATTTCTTATATCGAATATCTGATTTCCTTTTTTACAAGTAGTACTGGTATCATTCTAATACACGCAAAAAATTGCCACTTTCAACGTAATGTCCATTTAGAGCCAACGTAGAAATGATATGCATCGTCCCGCAAAACGTTTTAACCAGCCGCGCAAAGACGTTAATGCCTATGCGTAAATAATAGCTATCTTACATATTTACATCCATTTTTTTTTGTGGGCTGTCTACCAGCCTCGCGATGCAAAAACTCGTCGAGTGGAACCTTCATTGACCACTCGCCGCCGCCAACATGGTAAGGCACCAGATTGAAGAGTTGAGTTTAAAGGATCATCTTCACCGTCCAAGTGTCGATGATTAAAAGTGATACAAGTCAGTTTTTTGTTACGCTGGCACAGTTCGGAAAGTTGGCCGAGCATACGTTTGCTGACACCCTCACAGCCGACCAAATGGATGTGTGTAAGCGCGTGACCATGGTCTGCCAGGTCTTGGATGGCTTGGTCGGTGATGGCGGTCCAGTTCGTGAGATCAAGTTTCTGAAGTTTAGGGAGATGGGTGACAATAAGTTTGACGGTGGCATTGGAGACGTCGTCTTTCTTCTTCAGTAGTTGTCGATAGCTGGGCATGTCTGGTACAACGTCGTACTGGTTGAGTAGTTCAATTAAATCATCCAGTGGGTTAGCCTGGCTTAGCATGGTTGGATCGATATGTAGCTGTGAGCGTTGTTCTTGTCGATGATGTTGTAGCAGGCGCAGAAACATACTTTTAGCACGGCCTGCATTTAATCGGGAGAGATTCGGACAAGATTTTGCAAGGACTTCATAATCGGCATGCTGAACGGCGCCTATGCGGGCGATATCCAGCCATTCCAGACGTGTATTACAAGTCTGAGCTATTTCACGGACAGTGCGTCCAGTCACCCGATCACATTCACTTAAGCAGATTCGTCGGAGGGTGTTGGCAGAGCTCCGCACAATGCTTGTGACACCATAATTCGACACGCGGACGCACCCACCCAGATGTAAGTATTCCACGGCTAAGCATGACTTTGCTAGGAACATGAGACCATTGTCTGTAATTTTCCTGCAATCCTTGAGAGTTAATTCTTGAAGATTGGGTGCAGATGCGGAAAGGCTAATATATTGCAAACTTTTGTCGGTAATATTTGTGCATCCGAAAAGTCGAATACCGCGCAGGTTGACACAGTAGCGGGCAATGATACGTACATCGCAATCGGTGATGCGGCTTCCTAACCGTGACAGGTCTACGGATCGGATGGCCATTCCATATTTTGGCATGTGAACGGGAAAACTTTGTGGAATCCGGTGACGACAGGCAACAGTAGTTGTTGTTGTGGATTTCATGTTAATAGCAGTGACAGATGATGGATGATGGTTTAGGGGATCTGGGGACGTGGGGGAATGACGGCAAATGGGGTGGGAAGGAACTGGGGCTCTCCACAAGATTGGTGTCACAAGGCCATGCCATTGCGTGCAGACAAGTGTACAGTGTAACAAATCTCTTTTGGAACCCAGTACGAGGATCTCAAAAATCATGACGAGTACTTCATTTGGTAGACTAGTAATATAAGATGGACGTCTTTCGGATGATTTCGTACGGAGTTTATGTGGGATAGGTAAACCACTTTGACGACGTCGATGATGATGATGATGATGATGTAAAGATGATGTCGTTGTTGATGATGAGGATGATGAACGATATTTTAGCCTCCGACGGGCTAGATCTTCTCGTTCAATATCTGTTGCTACTTGAATAGCAGCATTGACGTAGGATGTAAGTTGAATACCAATACGTAAAAAGAAGTCAATCCAGGTAAGGAAAAATTTTAGTGATAAAATGAAGAGGTTCTTCATGTTTGAAAAGAAGGTTAAAAAAAAAAAAAGAAGTGGAAGGAAAGGGCAGAAAGAAAAACAAAAGGGGGAGATTTTTTTTATAAAAACAAAGAAAAAAAAATTTCAAAGGGGTTAATTGGGGGGTTCGACGGAGAAGTGAGAGAAGAGTACATACATAGTTGGGGGAGTAATCACATATCTTTTTGAACGTATGAAATCTCGTTCTGTAGTTGTTTATTTACTAAAGAAAACTTCCACTTATAGATAGTTGTGCAATCCTTTTGACATGCAACTCAAACTGAACAATGATAGTGGCTGTATCTTCGTAACACATCTCCACATGGAATCATTCCTTTTCGTTTGCTTTTACTCATGTAATAGGAAAGCCCCGTCTCCAAATATGTTTCAACAACAAATATTAGACCGAAATTCTCTCTTATGAATTCTTAACTATCCCTCTTTCTTTTACTCTTTTCTCTTTACCAACCCCCCTTTTTCTCCCGATTTCGGATCCCTCGTATCTAATTTTCCTGCGAAATTTTTATCGGGCCTGGCTCCGTCGTACTACAAGAAACTTTTTTTGACAGTTTAGTAATCATCCATTTGTTGCCATTGTTCCCTTGTTTATATAACCTCCTCCTCCCCCCAGTGTCCTAGAATATATTCATTCTTCATTAAGAGATAAAGAAACTTCATGAACACTGTTTCTGCCATTGAGTTTAAACCTGTAAAAAAAATTTTTTTTTTCCTTGCTACTATGCCTTGACCGTTTCGAGTCACAACTGTTTCGTAGCATTTTAAAAGCACAAACTACATGAGAACTACTATACCTTATAACGAGAACCAATCAAATAACCGAATGCACCTAAACCAGTTTCAAGTGCCAATCGAAGAATGACCCCTGATCTATATACAAAAAAACATAATCATCATCGTCATCATGTTGCTAATCCATTCCGTTCCGAAGAAGGAGACTTTTTTCTCTCTTCTACTTTTATACATCCTACGCTTTACGACTGAGCCATTTCTTATAGTTACACAACCCACACCTTCTATCTTGGTGCCCATTTAGGGATTCCCGACAAAGCGATCGAGACTAATCGAAGTGAAAGCATGCGATAGGTGAGGTCAAACAGACAAACAATGATGCAATTACAAGTTGGATTAGCTTATTGTGCTGTTTCTACAGCAACAAACCCTTCCTGCTTTAGTTTCATGTTATATGGTTACACCAACTTCTTCTTCTTTTTCTTAGGTGACCAACCAACCTCGAGTTTATCAAAAATAACCATCTAAGATGATATGCGTTACAATAAAAAAAAAATTAGAAACTATACTGAAAGATCAAAAGGAATGGTAGAAAGAAGAAAATGTTGTACTAAATCACAACTATCTTCACCTGACTGGTTTGATGACAGAATCTGCAGTTTTATGTATAAGTCAAAACTTTTTATTTACTCCTTCTAATGCGAGTTTGTGGGAAGGTGTAGGTAACAAAAGCGACCAACGCAAAACTACCGTTTACATTTAACCCAAACATTTTTAGAGAGCACGAGTCAACCCGGGACCCCGTTGTACACAAGAAAATGTGGGGTTCATGCCCTTTGGATCGCCGGATTATAAATCGCAGACACTTGATTTTCTTTAATTGTGTCACTTAGACTAAGATACAGTACCATAAGAACACCAGTACCTTGGTATCCTGTCACCCAAGTCTCTTAAACGTTACTATCCTAAAAAAAAAAAAAATAGAAGAAGGACAAACGTTGTGACAGAACAAAAAATCCCACATATCTGATGGTTACTTTTCAACCTGTCCAAGGCATAATAAAGATTTTCAGAGAATTTTTACTCTATTATGCTCAATGCATATTTTTTCCTACCAATATTCAATTGCGTTATTTCCCGTATTACGGCATTCATCCATTCTATTCCCGCGCATTGACCACACATTCCATGAACTTCTCAACTTATTACTACTACGATAATGATAGGACAAATCTTTTTTGACTGAAAATGAATCTCCTCCCCAGAAGCACCCTGTTCAAGATCCGGAACCTCTACGGTCAGATGGCTTTCTATATATGATCCCAAATCCTAGGCCGCCGATGTGCCGGAGTTGGTTTGCTTAGATCAAAACAACTAGTCGAAAGATAAAGAGATCTGAGTTTAGAACAATTTGATTGTACCTTGTGCTTGCGAAACAACTGGATTAAGTTTAAGCTCCTTTTCGCAAGTATTGTATATTATTTATACAACAATTGTTTTCCTTTTTCACTACTGATACGCTGATTCGTAGTCACAATGAATCAAGATACTCTGAGTCCAATGTAATCAAAATCAACTTCATCCAAAAATCTACATGTCATGTGAATAGTGCCAGCACAAATGGGGATTGAACACATAGCGGAAACTACCGAGAAAAAAAAAATCATGAGGAATTTGGGTATTCGCAGAAGCTCTTTCCTCTAAACAACAGGTCATGAAAAAATATGTTTTTCTTTTACGCGGAATAATCATGCGCCAAACTAGGTATGACTGTTCTCATTTTGTGAAATTCGATTCTTTTTGGATATACTCTTTTTTACATGCTAAAAATCTTCTCTTTGTGGCTGCAAATCGAAAATGGTTAGACTACATAACAAAGCAAAATAATACATCCGATTTTAGCCAGACATATCAAAATGCGCATAAACTATATCTCCAATTACAATTAGACAAACCTGCCGTTTCTTATAAATATCTTATTTGCTACAACAATCCAATGCAGTAGAGCGATCTGTATAGACATAGAAATCTTTCTTTTGTGTAATCATGGATAAACACCATCCCGTTCGGAAAGAATGTTTAACAGTGCCTTTTTTTAGTCCTGTTTATTGTATTGAAAATTATATAAATATATATGGGGAGATCTTAAAAATGGATAGGAATACAGAGACACAATGAAGGTTTTAGACTTATGTGGCACGGCATAGCCACGCTTCCGTTGTCAATCAGACAGCATTAAAATTTCAGATATCCTTGGAATTGCTCATCCTAGACTAATTGTTGAAACTGCTTAAATATTAGAAATTTACGCAAATAGTGAGATATAAAAAAAATTGGGAGACTTTTGACTTATCAGTAATGTGGATCAAGTAGATTGGATAAATCTAAAACTTGGTCAAATATATTTGTATTACGGGAGAAATAGAAGGTGATTGCGGATAGACCTCAACTCTATGCAACTACCATGTCAAAAGGGATACCTGCAGCAATTACCCCTACCGGACAGCTGATAACTTTGTAGAATACGACAAAAGCCGGGATATATCAACGTAAATGATAGACCCCTACTCAAGGATGAATGCGCACAATCTTACATTTTCTCTTTGGGTGCTTTATATTCAACGCTTCCACCGTTCGTCGTTCCGCGTTGTTGAAGCTTTCGAAAAATTAAAAATGGCGGATGCAGGTGCCTTTCCCCCTTGCCTCCTTCCCCTAAAAGTACCCTTTATTTAGCCGCATCAAAAAATTCTTCCAAGACTCGAATCTTCCGATAGAAACACATTAATCGAATTGCAATTCATTTCCATAATCCATCAATGTCGGTAAGGGTCCCACCTAAATATGATATTAATGATTTCAATTAACCTTAACCATTTTTCAACAGACTTTACTTAAAAATATCAAAACGAATAACATAGTACTTGGTGCTAAGCTGGCCATTTAAAGGGCAGGCTGGTAACTGGCTGCCGCTGAGCCCACCAGCAGCCAACTTATTCCGTGGTACAAAGCGGCGTAAATTATTCTGCCCGCGCATGTTTACTATTGGTGTAAGAATTTTCATCTCTATCTTTGACATGAAAAGCCATCTAGATACAAAATAATGTCATCTACAGTGGAAATTGATAACATATGCCTCCAGGGTATGGCTATCGCCTTCTCAGAAGTGACAACATGTGAAAAAACTTGGCGCCTTTCGTTTCTTTACCAAAACGATCCAGGTCTTATGTCTTGCTTTAGTACGTCGCAAAGAAAAAAAAAGAAGGGTAGGATAGAGAGTTTGCGACAGGAGCTATACATCATTCAGTCAACAATAACGATGTTTCTCTGAAGCAAAAAAAAAAGTACTACGCTTACCAAACTGCCAATGATTAGCCCACTATCATAGTGATAACGATTGTCAGGATGTGGCTACGAAAAGGTGAGTAGCAATACATAACCAAAATGCCTTCCGTAAAAAGTGGTTTTTATGCCCATCCACGAAAAGCAACCTAATAATGATCATCAGTAAAATGAAGTCCAGTGAAAAGCTGTATTCTTTCGAGTAAAATCAACTTGGACGCACAGAATCCAGAAGTCTTGGTTTGTTATGAATTAAATCAGCTTCATCTGGCTCTTGAGCCAGTGCGCTCTTCAATTTTCGTTTGACATTTAAATGTCGTCCCTCCCATCGTCGCCGGTGACAGCGGAAGGATCATCATTCGTGTGAATTATGGTGGCAAGAGCTGTTCCTTGTAGGGTGCCACAATGACGACATCTTGCAGTGGACATGCACATCCACTCATCTCGACAAAATCAGCTGTAATAACAACACTTTTGCTATTGTGAATTTACGTATACACTCTCTTTCGCAATTTCAGACAACTTTTCATTTCTAAATTTGTGAAGTACTTGATGTCATTTACGTGGGAACGCTTCGGGCACTGTTCAACGAAGGTGTTACCATTTAACCACGTTGTAAAAAAGAACACCGCCGTTTCAGCCGCCGATATATCATCCTAGACCAAGTCCGCCTTTTCAGCTGTTCTTCTTATTATTCATCCCTCGTGTAAAAAAGACAACTTGTTTAGTAAATGTGTAGAATTAATTCCACTCTTTAACAGCAGATCAAAAAAGAATATTAGAGTACATATAATTTGTATTCAAGGAAATTAAAAGAAAAACAGATTTTGACATGGCTAGGACTTTGAGGGAACTTCCCTTTTTTACACTCTGATCTCTCTGTCGACTCTTTTTGTCACTGTCAACCAAAAAGCCTTGCTAACAGCGATGGTGTACCTAGCCCCCACCACAACCCTTATTTGTTTACCGAAATTAATTCTCACAACGATACTGTTGCTACTGCCACAGTTCATACGAGCAATGGTTTTGCCGCGTTCACTGATGATTGATATTTCACACGCCAAAAAAAAAAAAAAATTGAACTTTCTGTCTTAAAAACTAGATGAAGCTGACTTAATTCATAACAAACTAAATTATTCATATGCTGTATTCCCAGGTTGATTTTACTCAAAGAATAAGCATTGAATCTAGATTACCTTTCTTTGTGTTACTTGGACTACGTAAAAATGACTTTTACTCTATGTTGGATCGCTTTTGCGGAAGGCGCTAACAGGTACTTTTTTTTTTTTTTTTTTTGGCACCGAGACTACCTTTATGTTAGGCATTCTGGATATGGATAGCTAATATCCTCCTTGCTGTCATACCAAGGAACCAATATATATATATAATTGTGGACTAAGCAATGGGGGCTTGATAGGTATAATTTTTTCTATTCTATTCTGCTCTGTTCTTCTTCTTTTGTCAAAGAAGAATGTTGTGGACTAAAGAATACACCCTTCTAGCCTTGAGCTCCCTCTATGCCGTCCTTATGCTTTTTTTTTATCATGGCTCATTTATGTTAGTAACACTAAAGAAACTTAAGGACACAACATGAGACTTGGTCAGTTTTGATAAGGAAATCGAGGTTGCGAAGGTTTGCACAACAGATCTTTCTGAAGTGCCACATTTGACGGACGAAAGGGTTGACAATTACATTCGTCATCGGTATCCACCGTAGACAGTAGTATTTTTATTTTTTTTGGAAAGAGTGCATTTATCACTATACCAATATGATTCTGTTCATTATACACCACAGCTATGCACTTTGGATGGGGATGGTTACGTATTCGAATGGTGCCACAGTCACTTCATCCCCAAAACTGGCACATACATGAACTGACCTGTCACAACAAGCAAATGGTGATATTTATGGAGGATAACGCTGTGATAATAGACGTTTATTCTGTCTCGGTTGTTCCATGTGCTGTACCTGCACTCATCTAATTTTCGGCGTTTCAATCGTAAAGTTAAAAAAACTCCTGATGTAGGCTATGCTGTAGATTTTTCTTGCACATCTTTGCACAGCAGTTTTTATCATCAAAAACTGTCTTTTATGTCTGCACTGGTTGAAGAAATGGATCTAACAGTACAAAATATCGTGTAAATCTCTCTGCTTAAATTGAATACTCGCGATGACTGATGTGCGAAATCGTGATGCTAAAATTCTGTTTAACATTTTGGCAATATTCTTCCTGCAAAGTAACACACCAAAAGGCTGGAGTCGCATGTAATAAATTGCTCTATGGATGATGAAGGTGGCAGAGCAAAGCGAGTATGCTGGCAGAATCTCCGATTGTATATTACTGTTCAACTTTAAAAGTAGGGACATGTCAAACGAACACGAAATAAGATTTGCTAGCTGATGCATCCATATCTAAATATTGTATCATTGCACCAAAGTATGAACCAGGATCACATCTACCACACTCCTATGGTAGAAGCGAATGCTTAACTGTTCTCAGCATCTTGTACTACTGAGTTGTGCCAATGACAAGTACAGAGAGAAACGTGCATTATGCCAGAATATGCATGGCTGACATACAAAAAATAACGACGAGAATAGTCGACAAGGCATTGTGTAAATAGATGTTTACATCAGCAAAGCGTAAATACGGCAATTATTGCACGTCTGTTATCTCAGAAATTAGATGATGATAAGAATTAGTATTAGGCTATGCTGCAAACCCGTGTTTGTGCTGAAGCTGCCTATGTCTACAACAGTTATTGCTTCATGGAAGACAAATAAAAATATATGCAATTTGATATATCCACATCCGCTTCTACGATTTCTAGCCACTCCGATAAGCTATGCATGGTAGCCGGATATGTCTTTTACTTGGAACATAGGATCTTTCAAGGCTGAGAGTGGATTAAGTTATCAATTCAGCACGTTAGTGGTATTGGCTTCATGATATTGCACTCAAAGTAAGTTTGCACCTTGTGCAAGGTCCTTTGGAAACCAGTACCTACACTGTGCAACTAAGCTTTATATATATAAATACAGTCACTCAGTAAACGGAACATCCACGAGAACCTTTCTGTCCAACATGCTTCAAGCGAAGAAACTGATAAAAGTATTTGACAAGAAGATGAATCCATTAGGTAAAAATGATGCTGTGTCGGATACCTCCACCACCAATATTCCCAAGGATAACAAGACCAATACACCGAAAAGCGTGGCAACCACCAACGCCGTCCACAATGCCAAACCATCCTCTTTCAGCATTATCGTGGTAGACACGAAAGCCTCATCGAAGACCGGTAGTGTCAAGTGTAAATCCATTACAACGGATCAGAAATACTGTACTGTGTCATACCGACGAGGAGAAGTTCCTTCATGGAGAGCCAAAACACCTCAGTATACTGCAAACATTACAACATTTTCCAAGAACAACCTTATAAAACTATGCACCATCTGCAAAGATTTTACAGATTACTTGTGGATCGATGCTCTTGGTATCAATCAGGCTGATGTGGCCCACTGTCAAGATATGGAATCAAAATGGGACTTGATACACACGTTTGCAGACAAGATTATTGGCGTCCCCGATTTCTGTTACTGCGAGCAGAATCCACGAGCGGCTAATTTCACGGCTAAGGAAATAAGCAAGGCCATCCAGGAAATATCAATGATCGAAAAGAAAATGGAAGCCAGTCTTTCGAACTCTCAAAAATCCGGTCAAACTTTGACAATAGACAAGATAGAGGTTTCATTGTCAGCTGCTGCATCTACAGTACAGAGATTGACATTAGAATGGTGTCAGCGTTCCTGGGTCATCGGCGAACGTATTCTTGGCCGCAAGTACTCAAAGCTGGAAGTGATCATGCTACAATGTAATACCAAGATACCTTGCAATTGGAAGTATGTTGTCCCCCTTTGCAATTGGGATTCTGTCGACAAGCAGCAGGATATGTTGAGATGTATCCTTAATGCAAAGTCTACGAAATACGCGGATAAGTTACTTGGAGTACTTCCATACACGAAATACAACCATCTGGTTGATCAGGTCAAGAAAGAGACGTTTGATACAATGATCGATGTGAAAATATTCCTACTCAAGAACTTAGATTTGGAGGGCAAGATTTTATTGATGCTTGACGAGATTTCCGCGCAAAAACACACCGCCAGCTCTAAACTTCCTAGCTTTGTTGCAGGTTACGAATTTCTAGACGAAAGATATTTTCAAAAGATTACAGAGGGCCTATCCAAGGTTTCCGCATCGGGAGACAAAACTAATCGGCCGTACCTGACAATATCCGGTTCATACAGAAGCGTTCCGGGAGAGGTTAACAATAACGCCAAGTCTCTGCTAGAAGGACTGTGTGGCAAACTGAAGGACGATGCGGTAAAATCTGTAGAAATAGCTTTATGCAAGGTGGAGATCAGTGAAGGCAATATTTCTTATCTTCTGCTGACTTGTATTGGCACACGCGATACCTGGGTAACTGCGAAAACACAGGTTGTAAAATCATTGGACGGTTTTAATGCTCCCCAGACATTTAATGTATATTGATCACAATAAAACACAGGTTCTGTGTGCGCCATCTTTTGTTAGCTATATTACGTACCACAATAAGCATTATGTTGATCAGGGGCCTATTATTTTTCCTGAGAAAAGTTGGTTGTCCGTCACAGTAAATTGGCAGAACCGAATGCAGCCAGTAAAGTCACTGTTAAATGGTGATGACAGCCGATGCTTATGGTGAAACTGCCAAAACAACAACTTGAATAAAGTTTGAAGCTTCGCTGTCGTTAAACGTTTCACTACTACCCATGGGGCGGCAATAGTCTCTTTAAGTACAGAGGAAAGGTACAAGTATCAGACGCCCCGTACTTCAAGTACTTTATTGAATAGGATATTCTGACAAAGGAAATCATACCAGTCCTGTAGGAAAACTTCATGATACGACATGGTCATTTCATGAGAACTATATGTTTTGCGTAACGTTCACTTGGTGACCTGTATCACCGACCACTGAATAAAATACAGCAACTGCAGCCAAGGCAAACACAAATTTCTTTTCACTTTTCGTTGCAAAGCGGTAACGAAAAGGCGTCAAGAACACCTGCTTTTAAATACATACAATCCGCGCTATATATCTATTGTTAAGCTACACCCAACGTAATATCGCAAGGGCACATGTTTTTTCTGAAACGCTAAATTTTTGAACCATACAGGGATCTAGAATATGTATGGAGGGGGAACCGATCAGCAGTATAGTAGCGGAAGCATCTCTTCACTCGCTGTTGCAGACGTCCATAGAAACAACAGAGACACTTTAAACAGCGTCATTTCTCCACAGCCTTACGACGAGGACATTCATTTCGAGATAGTGGCTGTCGATATCAAGAGGACAAACGTGACAAGACGGATTGTATGCAGATTAATTTCTACAAAAGAGAGGTATTGCGCCATTTCCTATCGCTGGGGAGAGTTACCTGAGTGGAGAGTTAAAACACCTCAATATACAGCATACGTCCATTCATTCTCCAAAAGCAATCTCCAGAAGCTATGCGAGTTTTGTGAAAAATATTCAAACTATCTCTGGATAGATGCCATAGGCATCAATCAAGTCGATGATATCCAAAGAAAAAGCATGGTGATGAAAATGGACCAGATTTACAGATCTGCATACAAAATTGTTGGCGTACCTGACCTTTGTTACTGCACTTTAAATCCACGTGTGGAAGGGGTTTCAGAATATGACTTACGAAACGCTGTCATGGAGCTTTGGAAGGCTGAAGACGACATCGCAAAGGAGCAATCCGCCAACCTATGGTCAAAAAAGGAACCGAGGCCCGATCTATCCGCTGCGGCGTCGCTACTTAGAGAACTGATCCTAGAATGGTGCCAACGCGCTTGGGTGGTCAGTGAACGCTTTATTGGCAACCAGGAATCCAAACTTGAGACTATGCTGATCCGTGCCAGACTCGAAATCAACTGGAAATGGAAATACGTTATCCGTATCAGCGAGTGGGATCAGATCAACGACACACACGATGTGCTGAGATGCATGATCAATTCAAAAGCAACGAGAATGGTGGACAGGCTATTTGCGATATTACCTTTTACTCAGTTCAACGATATGAAAGATTTAGCAAAAAATGACAACATTACCACAATGTTTGAACTCAAAGTCTTCTTGCTCAAACATTTGGATACGAAAAGCAAAATCGTCCTCTTGTTCGACCAAATTCCAGATGAAGATTACATTTATAGAGATACACTCCCAAGTTTTATTAATGAAAGAGATTTTGTGGATATCAGAAGGTTCCATAGCATTGCAAAAGTACTTTGCACCATCTCCACAATAGCGGACGCCAAAAAGCTGCCTTACCTGTTGGTGACTGCATCATATAGGAGCATCTCAAAACAATACTCCGTTGCCTTAAAAGAACTGCTGGAGGAGCAATGTGGAACCGTTGAAGAAGATCAAATAGAATCTGTGGAGATAGCGTTATGTAGAGTAGAGGACAGTACAACGGATTGTCCTTATCTGTTGCTCACTTGCATTGGCATCCATGATGTCTGGGTGGCAGCAAGATCCAAATTTGTACCAGTCATGAACGACTTTAAATCACCCAGAGCTTTTAATATCTATTAGTATGATCTTTGTATTCAATGAATCCTACTAAATAATGCAATGTTTGCTCAGCATCTCAGATATTTGTAATCGGAAAGTTGTTGTGAAAGTATAAACGTGGACACAATCATGACATCTTACGTGCAACAACAAATTCAATAATACAAAGTAAACAGCTGCTTATAACTGACGTCTTCCATTGTATGCTTCTAACAAGACGCAATAAATCCTACAAAAATTCCTTCAAGAACATGTACACTTTTGGTTTCTTGCTGGACCACTCTTCTTTATCCCCACCCATCACGA
Source organism: Saksenaea oblongispora B3353 (assembly GCA_000697495.1). NCBI lineage: Eukaryota > Fungi > Mucoromycota > Mucoromycetes > Mucorales > Saksenaeaceae > Saksenaea > Saksenaea oblongispora. Next base: position 15,379 of record JNEV01000979.1, on the reverse strand, counting down.
TATGGTAGTTTGCGTGATCGAGAGGCAAAATGTATCGGATAAATTCCTTGATACGACCTTTTCCCGGAAAGTCAATGTCGGTGAACAGGTCGCGCGACATCTGGCCAACACGCCATAGCACCATGTAGCGCTGGTAAAAGAATGCGATGTTACGCCGTGCTACATCGACTTCGTCACAAACGGTGGTCAGGCACTGGTCTGATTCGGTGAGCTCCTGCCTATTCCTGGAACGTTTGATGATGTCTCCCCAACGATTAGCCCTCTCCTGGATTGCATCTTTATCACTTCGATCGACCTCTGCATACCACTTGTGCATTGTAATTAAGCTTTTTCTCATTTCTTCAGATGAATAATCTTGCACAAGTCTCATAACAATTTGAGTGATGTGTACTTTTCCTTCTTCAGATATTTGGGAACTGACTTGCGGCAATGGGGGCAGTTTTTCCACATCCATGGGGAACCCATACTCTTTGACAAGTTCTATGAACCCATAGAAATTCATGTTTGACCCTTTTGTACACACGATTCGGCGTATCGTTTCCGTCGTTTCGTTATCCCATTTTCCATACAATGCTTGATATCTTTTCGAAAACATGCCCCAGGTATCCTCCACCTCAATCTCCTCGCCAAAATGATCACACCAGAACCGATAGCTCGCCTTGGGGATCTCGTTTTCAAACCATGAAGTTTTGGGCTTGCTTAATGCCTTGGTCAAGTTTAAGGTAGTCACCATTTCATCTATTTTCGATTGGATTTCCTGTGATTTCGTGGCAAATACTTCGCGATACTGAGTTGCCAAATACACGCGCTTCGTCTTCCACATAAGATGACCCCAAAGGTTCCGTTCTTTCTCATCTTTTTGTATAAATATCTCGACTTCTTTTTTGGCGTCACAAAGGAGCTTATACATATCATGCATGATCATATAGTCGGTCGACGACTTGCCTCGACCAGCCTTCTCCAGCTGGGGTAAGATGCTACTCATAATGATGTTGCATTGCTGCTTCAGCGTGATTCCTTCCAGAACAACATGCTTCCCGTCGTCGATTCTTTGTTGCAATTCGCGAACGACAACTTTAATGACGGCTACTGCGTTGCCAATGGTTATCTCTTCCATCGTGATGCAGAATTAGTCTCACTGTTTTTGCTGGTTTCGCACGAACAGCAACAATTGTTGCGCATTCTGCACGTGTAGGTTACAAAAAGTCATTTAAGTTCACGTAAAGTTCAACAAGGGACCCAGAAAATACGGAAATAGAGAAAAACGTAGCACGAATATGCATATCACCACGGAAAGAATTCTAGAAAAGCTTATCATGCTCCGATTTCGTTGTGCTATTGGTATTGTACAGTACGAAATATCAAGGAGCAATACTTTATCTAAGGAATACGAACATTACTGCTCTTAGTGTCTTGATAGCGTGTTAAGAGTGTAAACTTCAAACGGCTGTCTTGTGGGGTTGCAAAGTCACTCGCGACGCTGGGTTACAAGCGCGTCGTCGCGAAACACGTAACCTGAAACAATACGCGTTGCTCCACGATGCAAACAGCAATTCTTAAATTGACAAAGCAACGCGATCACAGCAAACTAATCAACTATCTCGGGGAACGACCGTTGGATGAAGTATGTCAAACCCGACCTTGATTTGTTTTTTAAGACCATGCTAGATCTCGGATACAATCAATACGTGCCTCAATACGAATGGCCTCAGTGATGACGGAGATCCCTTACTGCTTGTGAGAGGAATTTTAGTAGGTAAGCAGTGAATTCAATGTGGCCCGCAATCTGTCTCCTAAAACGTTCTCGGTTAGGCTCGCCTCCCAACGGAGATGATGCATGTATTCAGCGTAGGGTAGCTGTGTTTGAACGCGTGATACACTGGTACACCTTCTCGTATGGGCAAATATATAGATATACTTATAATGATATATAGGCTTGCATCTGATACGAGCGCTAATTCAAAAACGGCAGCAAATTTTATTAGTTTGCTATTGCCAGAGGTACAAGGCATCAAAAACAACCAAGTCCTTTGATTTAACTGCCAAACGATAGATCGAAACTCTTCCTCGAGATAGAATATACGAGATAGGGCTACAAATCGTGGAGGTTCTCCAAGAATGTAGACCAATTCAGCCCACGCTATTTGAGCTACTGCCAAAGATATGGAATACTCTGTCGGTGGCGGATGCTAAGGATAAAGTACTTGATATCCACGAAAGGTTATTATATTCAAAGTGGTATCCCACACTGGCCGTCAGTCTTGCATCGGCTTTTAATGAGATTGATCTTACAACAAGACAAATGGAATCTGTTGTCAAACGGATGCTGAGGTTTGCGCCAGTTCAAATCTATTGTACCTGCCTTTTTTAACTAGCGTTACCTTAGACAACTTGATGAACTGGATTTTGAAGAAATTCCACCATTTGTATACCAGTTACTTCTACTCTCTCGCAAGGTATGTGTTGTATCCCATCTTTGATTCAGTTTTGTCATACTTGATATGTATAGGGTTACAAGCAACAAATAATTACTGGTATCTGTGATCATTTTAACAAGTTGAAAGGCTCCGTCACTGAGAATGCGGCTTCAAGGTACCTTTAGTTATCTTTGTTTGACAAGGATGTTAATATGCATAATAAACAGAAGTCGAATGGAAGGAACGGTCATGATCCACCTAGTGTTCTCCATCAAACAAGATCAAGTAAGAATAAAAGAGGACGATCCAAAGTGATAGTGACACTATTGTAGGAGCTTGGAAGTGAACTAGTAAAATACATGCGGTCAGACAAGGCGCACCTTTTCAAAACGTTCAATATGGCATGTCTTTTGTCCGCAGCTCGTATACATCGGTTAGAGGATACTGTACGCCACCACACTTATCGCAAAGGAACAGCTACTGACAATTTTTTAATACCAGATATTTGATCTGCTAAAGCGTTCCATTATTTCCATCCACAAAGATGCGGACAGGCTTAAAAAGTGTCTGTGGGTTGCAGGTATGGTGACCTAGAAAGGTCCAGCCAATTCAGAGGTTATAATATAGAGTTATCGGATACGGATCATGAGCTCGTGCAACAAGTGCTCCTGGATATTACCGAGAAAACGGCTTCTGGATGGGATCAAGTTATCCAGAGTCTTACTCAATTGGCTATGTTATTGATTGATACCACAAACAGTCAGGGAAGCGCATTCAAAACATCAAGTAGGTCAACACCGAAGATAATGAAATGTACAATGATGATTGTATATTTACAATCGTTATAGGCAATGCGATGAACAAAAACTCCAGTCAAAAGTCAGGTCCGTTGGACAAAGTTGCGTCGCTTGGGATTGACATCTTATTGAAAATGTTCAAGGTGTGTTCGCGATACTTCCTCTTTTTGTATTTGTATTTACTCTTTGTAGCTGCATGACAATGTCCGGTCTGAAATTTTAGAGCAAATCATGTCTCGTATTGTGTCTCGTTCCAGTAGTGCCATGAGCTTCTTGGAATTATTACATAGTATAGTCAAAGAATCACCACACTCATTTGAGGATTACGTAAACAATGTAAGTATTTCTCTGAGCAAATGGATAAGAAGATCTTCGACTTACGACTGCTTCCATAGCTTAAGAATATGCTCGATTGTCTTCTGTTTTTACCATATCCTACAGCAGAACGCCTGATTGATGCGATACAACCTGTTGCTAATATGAACGAAGAGTTCCGCGATGGGTTGATGCTTGTCCTGCGAAAAAGCATGTTCGCCAAGTAATATTCCTTAGGAACACACGGATCTGCGAACTAACCATCTGTATTTTAGAGATTTAGATGGACGAAAGATCTCCGTAAATGGGTTTATTTGCCTTTTACGTAATCAAATTATTACAGCAGAGCAAGGAAAAGGGAGAAATGCGATGAAATCTGAAGTAGTGGCGTTTGAGATCCTTGGTACTTAACATATGCGTGAACGTTACCAATCTTACGTTGTTCTACCTGGTAGGCATATTGCGACGATGTTTCAATCAGCAATCCGAAATTCGGGCTGATGCATACAACGGACTCTGCACCTTGGCACAACAGCACTCCATGCTGGCAAGCGATGTATATGATATATTCAGTACTCAGGTATGGATCCAACATCCTTGTTTTTTTCAACGACAACTAAATGAAAAAACAGTTTCCAAAGGTGTATGAGAAAGATATCAACAATACGTGTTTATTGAAGCTGGAAGCTTGCGTCGAAAATGCTACTAATGGTGGCTATCCGAGGTTATTGGAGCCAGTTCACTTGTTACTGGTCAGTCTATTCAAAATAGTACGAACTCTATCAGGCACAGATCATAGCCCTGGTAGGTGTTCTCGGTTACTACATTTAATCACGGGACTAAGTAGAACTATTCTCAGTAATTACTGTATCTTTGGACAACATCCGGGATCAGATCAGTTCTTTAACGTTTCGACTATCAAAAGCCGATCTCGAGGATTTTGAGCTGGAAAAGACGGCAAGCTTTGATATGGCCACTAATATAGGAATCCGGAATAATATCTACGCAAATCTGCTGTTAGGATGTTACGAGGTAAAAGCATATGTTAACGTGTTCACTAACTAATTGTGGTATCTTCAGGCTGCAATGGAGCACGAATACATTTGCAGAGGCGATTCCGTAGAATCTTTTGATACGGTCTTGAATATGTTTAAGAAGCGTAAAAATATTATCAACATCCTGCGCGAAAATGCAACAAACGCAAAAGGTAATCTAGACGATCTGGGATCACTACGTACTCATCATATTTGTACAGGACGAAAGATCTCCGGAAACCCGACAAATATAACACTCTTTACGCTTTCCTTCTTAACACAAATTACACAAGATATGTTTTTACAAGGAGACCAGCAAAATCCTTCACGAAGCCTTCGGTCAGATATTGATTTCATTCATTACGTTGTGTCCAGCACACAGACGTGCTTGAAAATGGTATGTGGTTCTAAGCGGTGATCACGATTTAACCACGATACAGATGATAGAAACATGTGATGATGGACGTGGAGACGATTGCTTCAAGCATTGTACCAAGCTTGGAAGAGTGTATATGCATATATTAATTACGGAAGATTCTGACAGTAGCTTTATTAATCACCAGCCGAAGAAGGTAATTAAACTTATTACTAGATGCTTGTTATTTAGAACATGTTTGATTAGGGCAATTCTGTCCTAGGAGCTATTGCTGACGCTATGAAGTCCCTCTTCGATGCCGCGGCGCAAATGTGGCCTCAAAAGCTTCCTATATTTATATCAAAACTACTTGAAGTTGCCGAGAAATCTACCGAAGATACGTTTAGCGATTACAGTATGAACAAGGCAATCTCAAGTGTGTTGGATCATTTCAATGTAAGTATATAAGTCAGAGACACAGTTAAATAAGGAGGCACTTGATAGGATATTATGGCAAAGTATTTGTCTGATCGAACACCGCTGTACAAAGAAGCTGGAGCGATTATGCAGATCATTGGTTTTTTGACGGAAAAGATGGACCGACATGCGAGTGACTTTTCTCAGTATAACGAGATAATAGTATCATGGTTGGAGTCGTTCGCAAGAGAACGACCACTTGAGGATGTTGCACTTGCAAAAGAGATTACATCTCTATTGATTCGTTTATCTGCCGAAGCTTCCATGTTTGATGTGATTACCGGATTTGCAAAGGATTTACACATATTGCTCGGTGATGTTGATATGCCCGAAAACAGTCAGGAAGAAGACGAAGAAGAACCCAGCAATGCACTGATTAATCCAAAGACATACCATGCTATTGCAATGCAAACACTACACTTCTTGGATCAGTCCTTTGACGAGATGACATGGTGTATAGGGCATTTTAAACAATACAGTGAGTTGGACTCCACCACTGCCGTTAAATGAAACTAATACCATTGCTTTACTCTGAAGACTATGATATCATGCAGGCCTTTGAAAGTCGAGTTTGCGGTCGCATATTGGCACACCTTTCAGTGACAGGCGAACTCACAAAATCAGTACTGGCCGGTACTCACGCGGAATATCTGATCAAGGTCCTCTCAAAGCTTTACAAGATGCTCAGTGCACTTGTTCAATATGTATGTTGTTACCTTGTACTATCTTTTACCAATAACTGACCTATATGAACAACTAGAAAATGGCTAGTGCAAAGGAGATTTCCTCCGAATTTCAAGCTGTCATCAAGAGGGCAGCAATAGATATAACAGATAATATGTATAGATTTCTGACAATCCATGGACAGAACCAGGAAGAAAGTGCAATGGAAGGAGCGAAAAAGAACAAAGGAAAAAACAAGCAAACGATGAATGCCAAAGAAAAGGTAAGATGAAGCCGTAGCGAAGCGAAAGCGTGCTTACACAGATAAAGGCAAAAATCCAAAGGGAATCTGTAATGATCCCTAATCTGATCTTCATGGTTGAACAATATGAACGTCGTTTGATCCAACTGACCCGTAAATCCAAAGTCGATCTCATGCAATATATGAAACGAAGTACATCTCGCGACTTTAAGATCAAACTTGAATATATTCAGGAAGACGAAAACTCAGAGGACGACGAAAGCAATTTAAAACGAGTAAGTGAAGGAATGATTCTGCAGAAAGATAGCTTAGGCGGATCATTAGGGTTTGCTGTTGGGCGGCGATGGGAATGATAGTGAAGAAAACGAGAATGAGGATGAGGATGAGGAGGACGAGGACGAAGACAGACAGCCCAACCGCAAACGACAGCGCAATGCCTAAGATAATTGTAACTGTTCCTATTTGATGTTGTAACATCTATACCATCTGCTGTAATATAATTGGCACGAAGAGGCTTAATAAATATACTTGTATTCGGGACAGCAATGTTTAGAAAAAATGAGTGTCGTTATAAAAGTTATCAGAAGACAGCAGTAAACAAGCTGTGGAGCATCTTGAAGAGGCAAGAGGCACATTGCTAGTTCTAAAGATAGACGAATACTTAGCTTCCCAAATATGTACATGGACATCCGGGTCAGTTCTAACAACCAACGCAGATCACCGCTCCGAATGCGGGGCCCCCAAGGATTTACTACCTTCATTTCATGAAATATCACCTGCAAAACCATTGTTATTACACAAGGAATCATAGCCATGACTCACAGCTTTCAGGATTTCTACATCCCATGCAAAAAACGACTGTCACGCGCAGAAATCCGCCAGTACCTACGTATTTGACCTTGCCTTCTATGCCCGCCATGCTCTCGGCCTTCTAGTTCACATCCAGTATTTTCCATAAATCGCCATCCGACTCCAGAAAGCCAACATTTCTCGTCTTCCACACTTCTCCCCCACCGATCCTTTGCACATCCGAGATCCTACATACTCCTCGCTCCCTCCAGAAAAGCGCCAGGAGGTCATCATCCACTGCCACCGAAACCACTGCCTCACGCGCGCTTGTCGCTATGCAAGATAATTGAAGTGCGTTGTGGCCCGCTTATTCAGCTCTCATTGATGCCTCATCTGCAGATTTTCTCTCTCTCTTTTCTTGTGAGCTCTCGCGAACCAATATGTCTGATAAAGACACGGTGTTCAAATAGTGACATTTCAGTGATGAGATAGCGAGCACATCGTCGTCAGCAAAGCGCAATTCCGAGAGAACGATCGCTGGCCGCCAGGGCATCAGCTGCAAGAGCATCGGCAAGAAAGTCGACATGATGGTCCGGTTTGTTTCTGACAAGCCTACTTGTGCGGAGTTTGGCCGTGATCCGAACAGCACTACTAAGAAGCTAGTGGAGGGCAAGCTGAGTGTCCAAAGTCTTTGCGTGACATGCTCTACAAGCTTGCAAGAACGAACCCCTTTGAAGTCCATAATATCCTAACATTTGGCTTCGTCCTCATGGATACGTTTTTCTTTACTGTTATTCCTTAACATGATTCCATATTGTTTATTAATAAACGCGCATTGTAGGCGTTAAGATGACTGTTCGGTAATGGATTGTCATGCAGGGTATGTGTATCAGTTGTAGCTATCTGGACCGATACTCTATCCTGAAACCGAACAGACCTTTGTAGGAGCCGTAACGGCATTCTATCAATATTTTGTCGCCGTACTACTTGGAATTTCGCTTGTGTCTGAAGCCACATGATGTTTCAGATTGTCGAAAACGTTTTGAAAGAAATATCTTTGCCATTTGCTTTCAGATACGGATGCTTGCTACAATTTATTGATGATTGTGTCCACCGATGACAGCAAAACAATCAATATGGTGCGTTTCAAATAAGCTGTCTAGGATCTATTGTGTTTTGCAGTTAGATGGCTGCATAATAATAACAAAAGTCAGTGTTATCGTGTGGTATCCACACTGACTATATCCAATAACGTCTCACTTACAATTGCGTAGTTCTAATCTGAGAGTTTTTTATTTACTTTTCTCTCGCTCTGAATAAAAGATTATCAGTTACTTTTCCAGTTTCACGTACTCAACGTCGTTACCATTTTATTTCGAATATCTCATATCGTACCGTATTTCTTCAAATGATCCTTTTCAGAGATGCATTGTAGATGTATTTTCTTTGAAGGTATATGTACTGTCTGAAAATAAGATGTTAATGAACAATAGTTGTTGTTGTATAAAATTACCTTATTGAGTCCAGCATATCATTTTATAACTTTCAAACTTCGTAATCGAGAGATCGATGCACTATACCAGAATCATGCGGTTAGATAAATCTTTCCATGTCTGCGTACTTCGACTTGAAAGGTAGTTTTGTCAGACATCTGACTGACAAGATGCCAATATGTCAGATAACGGAAGATGCAGTAGTAAACGATAAAGAGAAGAGAAAAGATGAAAGGGACAATACCCGTGTTATCAATGAGGGAAACGCATCAAAACATGAAAAACTGTATTGAGTACCTGCAGAATAGGGGCCGACTGATGTCATGAAACAAATTGCCTAAAAAAAAAAAGAATCAGGTTTGGATAAACTGGAAGCAGAATGTAGCTCGATCATGATACTATATCGAAGGGATGATTTTGTGTTTGACTTGACTTGCGCTACACACATGGACCGAATACGCGCGATAAATAGGCAGAATTATAGCTCCAAACATTTAGTAAGCCGTTAATATTCCAAAGCCTATATTTTCTATTAGTCGTTTGTCCTACGCTATCGTAATAGGCCATCGTTGATGAGTTCATGTGTCGTTCCTATCAGAGACAAAAAAAAACTCCTTCCTTAGCCACTCCCAATCAACGCAAAGCTATTCTGTTGGCAAACGCAAAAGCGCTCTGAGAATGGCGCAAAGACATATGCAAAAACCTGTAAATTTTGGGAACTTTCAGGCAGATTAGCCATGTTTCTTTTTGTCTGAAAAAGCAACATAGACATCACTATTTGACGAGTGCAATAGTAAAATGGAGACGACCATATAGAAAAACAACAGATATCAAACAAGCTAGTCAGGCTGTGCTGCTATTACTGGACAACGTTGATTTCCGGTTCCGGCCACGCTTATAGTAACTTCACTGTAAAGTTTAAGTTGTCGACTCAGCAAAATTTAAACGGCGCTTTTCCGAGATTTAGTGATGCAAGGAGCAATCAAAGTATTATCGTCTCTTTTCCACTATTTTCAATGACTACCCACGAACAAAAGTATAAGTTACCTTTGTATACGGTAACAAAACTTTTTATCGTATGCGTTTATCTAACCCTGTGTCTCTAACAAGATTGACTTGAGTTTACAACCCGATATCACTAGTCGGTGCATACATGGCTTTCATCTCGATGGGCAGATATCCATGTACCCTGTATTAGATATTCACAATGACAAACGTGATTCTGTATCCGTCCACCAATATTATGAAGATAAACCATTTGTGGAGTATGAGTGCACGAGAACCGTAGCAGTAGACACCATGATGGCTGGATTGTACCTGGGTGACAGTTTTTATAAAGACTTTCCAGATACGTCTTCTTACTATGAGGCCGCAAAACTTAACTGCCGCTCCTATAATCAATATCAAGTCTCGGCAGAAAACAAAACAGCAATATATCTTGTTTCTTACATAACGTACATGGAGGTAAATAATTATCGGTGTTTTCGATGAAGAGGAAGTAAATAATGTTTACATTAGGTGCGTCTATGTTCTTCATGTCTCACAGCAAACGCTAGTTTCAAGGAAGCAATCAAAAAGGCTCTAATGGCCAAAACAAACAAAGAAAAATATTATGCGCTGCAAACTGTTTTTGGACAATTTGGACACTACTATCCTTCGAAATTCTTGCTAGGTATAACACATCTTTTTGATAAACAGAAACAAGTAACGGCATTTTATAAGGTGGTAGAGTTGCTATTAAACAGAATTCACCAACAGAAGACTATACCAGCGTTGCTGCAAAAGGGAACATGGCGTCTGAGAACTTCGTCATAGGTGCTTTTGACTGAGCCGATGATAACTTCTGACGTTTGCAATAGGCGGTGATCCTGACTTTTACTACGGAAAAGGACCCGAAATCTGGAAAGCAACTATCAAGTCGCGACCAGTGGTGATCAAGCTAGAAGACTTCAGACCGTTATACACTATTCTCGATTATCACGAGCAAATTAAAGTAAAACAGATTTACGAAGAGGAACTTTCAGACAGAAATTGTGTATTTTACAACTGCCCAGTGAATTTTATAGCAGCTGGGCTGAATGCTGATCAAGGTGGCCAATACTTGTACCATTCTCCACATCTACTGGAAGACACTAGTGCGAGTTCAACGAAAAATCATGAGGGTATAAAAACAGTGTATTTGTTGAAAAAAATGATATTGATTATCTTACATTTCTGTATAGGACATATATTATGTTTTGTGGACTCGGATAAATTGACAATGGATTTGTACGAGAACCGTATTCAGCCATCTATGGTCAGTTTTGTGCCGAAGTCTCCACACCTCGATCACTCTCTTATCAGATATGGCGACGTAGTTCATGTACAGTTATCACACCTCAGCTCCGAATCTGTCCATGGGAGACAGAAGATGTTTTTGTCCTTGTTACCACATACGGATTTGACTAACGCATGGCAAAACAAAGAATCGACTGAACTTTATGGGAAGCATGTCGCTGTTGCTGCTACATCATTGTCGACCAGACTGATACAACGATGGTAAAGATAGCATTTATCCACGGACAAGGCTTAAAGCTTACATCTACACACCCACCAGGAGGATTATCAAGTACGCCACCGAAAAAGGTAGTCCAAGGCTATCGCATGGCGATGCTACTGAAACAAGTTCAGAGGATGAAGACGCGACAAACGATGCAGATGATTATGTTCATTTCAATGATAAAATTATCTTGCAAAGTGAGATATCGGATGACGCGGGCAACAAGGCGTTTGTGAACTTGTGCCTTGCTCCACTACACTACCTATACACAGCATTTCCAGCCAGAGTGGTCATTGATCCTTTTTTACCATCGGTTTCTCTAGCTTCACTATCTGCAATTCCGGATGACCAACATAGCAGTGCAGACGTTGGCTTTCACATTCGACCTCGAAAAATACAGCCAGACCAGTCGCGAAAGCGTAATATTGTCAAAGCTCTTGTTAATTACTGGAACAGAGGAATCAAACTTGATGGACAATTTGCAAGCTCCACATTATTGGATATGTATGACACCATCCATGGAGAAGCGTCCGAGTTTATCTCCAAGCGTGTTAAAGTAAAACATGGTGTGATCATGGAAATATTTAATGACATGGATATGAACGGAGAGAACCTGCGTGTTAGCACAATGTTTGATTCTACACTGCGACCCCCCCTTGCGTTGCAGTACGCAAAAGGTATGAAGAGGCCATCATCTACAATCAACTCGTGTGTCTTGGTGATGTATGTCTCATGCTATGAGGTATGTCGAGTGTCGTGAAGATTTGTAATCATAACATTATTTGCAGTTGTGTCTTCATAACGGTGTGCAAGCAAATATTACTTTCCTTAACAGTGTTATACGAGCGCTTAATCTGCCTACTGAAAAGCTAGTATCCGAGGCACTTGAGAAGTTATTTCACTTGTACGGTTTCTTTTACGCTACAGAGATAATACTGGGTAAGTATTTTATATCATTAGCAAACTGTTCTCATTGGCGTTCTTCAGGTGGAAAGATTATGGTCGAATGTGACCAAAGTCTTCTAAGTTCTTTGGAAGCAGAAGCGTTTTCAAAAGACAGCGAATCCAGAATAAAAAGTGCAATAGAAAGTGCTATTCGTTTAGGTCATAGATATGAAGTTATCGGTAAGAGTAAAATTTAACCGCAAGGGTGTGGACTTAAACCTTTTCCCCATGTAAGGTGGTGACCCTTCTAGCTTATTCTGTACAGAAGAGCGTTCTTCATCGGATATTTTTAGAAATAGGCTCGAGCAGTGGGTGCAATCAATCCAGAAAAATCCAGCAATAGTTCAGTTCAAGAAGCTTGTCCCAACCTATTGCCTTCTTCCAAACAAAATGAAAATATCTACCGAAGTTATACTAAAAGGAACTCTACTCAACCGCTTCTTATATCAAGGCGCCTACGATCAGACACAACATATCCGACATCCTTCCATAAATGTGATGCGAAATTACAGCCCAATGCCTTTTTCACAAGATCCATTTGCACGACACCGACTGTGGTTCATGTACGCAAAAGGCTTTGGAGTTAGTTCCACCTATATTCACATCTGCAACCAGTTCATGGAGGCTGTTGATCGCAACGATACCGATGCGCAGTACAACCTTGGACTTGTCCACATGATTGGAAAACATATCTCTCAGGACTATTCCGAAGCATTCAAATGGTTTTTAAAAGCTGCTCAACAACACAACAATGAAGCACAATATAGACTTGGTTGTATGTACTTGGAAGCTAAAGGCACGGAGCAAGATTATATCAAAGCAATCGAGTATTTTGAAAAGGCAGCTGAACAAAACAACCTCAATGCGCAATACCGTCTTGGGATGATATACATTTCTAGCGAACGTTGTCATCGAGACTACAACAAGGCATTTGAATGGTTCAATAAAGCAGTGAGCAATGGTAGCTCGGATGCAGAGCACCGTCTTGGAATCATGTATCTATCCGGTGAAGGTGTCAGTCAAAGCTATGCTAAAGCATTGGAATGGTTGAAGAAAGCCGCAGATAAGAACAACACCGAAGCGCTCATCAGAATTCCAAGTATGTACAAAACTGGAAAAGAAATATGTCAACGTGAAGAAGAAGCGCTTGAATGGCACAGTCCAGCAGTTGAGCGAGAAACGCTACAATATTACATGAGATTTGGAGATATGTACAAAGATGGAAACGGAGTGGATCAAAACTACGAAACGGCTCTTACATGGTATAAAAAAGCAGCAAATCAGAAGCATGCAGAGGCGCAACTCAAAGTTGGAGATATGTACAGAGATGGAAAAGGGATAGATCAAAGTTACATTGAAGCACATCATTGGTATAGAAAGGCAGCGGATCATGACAATTATAAAGCCGCTATCAGAGTTGGAGACCTGTACAAAGATGGAAAAGGGGTAGATCAAAGCAATTACACAGCATTTGGATGGTACAAATGCGCAGCGAATCAGGGCGTTGCTGAGGCACAAGTCAGAATTGGAGATCTGTACAGCGACAATAGATGGGAACATCAAAGCTACAGCGCAGCGCTGCGATGGTACCTAACAGCAGCCGGGCAAAACAATACGGAGGCACAAATCAAATCTGGAGATATGTACAGAGATGGGGTAGGAGTATATCAAAGTTACAACGAAGCGTTTGAATGGTACAGAAGAGCAGCAAAACAAGACAATGCTGAGGCAAAAGTCAGACTTGGAGATATGTACAGAGATAGAAAAGGAGTGGATCAAAGCTACGATGAAGCGCTTGAATGGTACGGGAAAGCAATGAATCAAGACAATGCTGAGGCGAAAATCAGACTTGGAGATATGCACAGAGATGGAAAAGGAGTGGATCAAAGCTACGATGAAGCGCTTGAATGGTACCGGAAAGCAATGAATCAAGACAATGCTAAGGCAAAAGTCAGACTTGGAGATATGCACAGAGATGGAAAAGGAGTGGATCAAAACTATTATAAAGCGCTTGTATGGTACCGACAAGCAGCGAATCAAGGCAATCCTGAGGCAAAAGTCAGACTTGGAGATATGTACAGAGATGGAAAAGGAGTGGATCAAAACTACGATGAAGCGCTTGGATGGTATCGACAAGCAGCGAATCAAGACAATGCTGAGGCAAAAGTCAGACTTGGAGATATGTACAGAGATGGAAAAGGAATATATCAAAGTTATAACGAAGCGCTTGAATGGTACAGAAGAGCAGCAAAACAAAACAATGCTGAGGCAAAAGTCAGACTTGGAGATAGTCACAGAGATGGAAAAGGAGTGGATCAAAACTACGATGAAGCGCTTGAATGGTACCGACAAGCAGCGAATCAAGACAATGCTGAGGCGAAACTCAGACTTGGAAATATGTACAGACATCGCAAAGGAGGATATCTAAGTTACTATGAAGCGTTTCAATGGTACGAAGATGCAGCAGATCAAGACAATGCTGAGGCAAAAGTCAGACTTGGAGATATGCACAGAGATGGAAAAGGAGTGTATCAAAACTACGATGAAGCGCTTGGATGGTACCGGAAAGCAGCGAATCAAGACAATGCTGAGGCAAAAGTCAGACTTGGAGATATGTACAGAGATGGAAAAGGAGTGGATGAAAACTACGATGAAGTGCTTGAATGGTACCGACAAGCAGCGAATCAAGACAATGCTGAGGCGAAAATCAGACTTGGAGATATGCACAGAGATGGAAGAGGAGTGGATCAAAACTACGATGAAGCGCTTGAATGGTACCGACAAGCAGTGAATCAAGACAATGCTGAGGCAAAAGTCAGACTTGGAGATATGCACAGAGATGGAAAAGGAGTGGATCAAAACTACGATGAAGCTCTTGGATGGTACCGGAAAGCAATGAATCAAGACAATGCTGAGGCGAAAGTCAGACTTGGAGATATGTACAGAGATGGAAAAGGAGTGGATGAAAACTACGATGAAGCGCTTGAATGGTACCGACAAGCAGCGAATCAAGACAATGCTAAGGCAAAAGTCAGACTTGGAGATATGCACAGAGATGGAAGAGGAGTGGATCAAAACTACGATGAAGCGCTTGAATGGTACCGACAAGCAGTGAATCAAGACAATGCTGAGGCAAAAGTCAGACTTGGAGATATGCACAGAGATGGAAAAGGAGTGGATCAAAACTACGATGAAGCGTTTCAATGGTACGAAGATGCAGCAGTTCAAGACAATGCTGAGGCAAAAGTTAGACTTGGAGATATGCACAGGGACGGAAAAAGAGTGGATCAAAA
>JNEV01000972.1:0-10348 GCA_000697495.1 Saksenaea oblongispora B3353 | reverse complement strand
CAAGTTTCAAGTGTTATCGGACAACGTACCTTCAGACAAGGTAGTGGCGACGGAGAATAGCTACAATGAACAGCTGTTGCAGATGCCAAAAGCACACATCATCCGTGCGACACAATTGGATGAATGGTCCATGAAGAATCGGCTCAGCGCACTACGTGAACAAAGAAAGGTAGCTAGCTCATTGATTGTATTGACAATGTTAACCGTTTTATAGTCAAAACGTAAAGATGTACTTGAAGCAGAGGAGCTGCTTGCAAATAATTCATTGAAAACAGCGCAAACGGCAGAGCAAGTAGCGCATTACCAGAAGGTACGTTTCTTTCTTTGGATTTAGGGAATGCTGAAACGTATGGTAGATTGCCCGTCAAAGCCGTAAGACGCTCCGGTCGTTTTACCATTCTCCTCGTGCACGAAAAGAAAGGCGCACTCAAGAACTAGAAAATCAGCGTATCTATGATCGAGTTGCAGCGAAGGAAAGAAAGTTTATCCAAGGCGCGTCGAGAGAAAAGAAATGCGTTCCTGTCATGTGTATAGGCAATCAGGGAACATGTGTTGGAAGTCGAATCAAAGAGCATAGTAAACGAGGAGGTACCAAATTACGACAGCGACATCGGCGATACGCAACTATAAGCATGACCAACGAGTACCGCAGCTCGCAAACATGTGCCTTCTGCTTTAACCCTGTTATTCGACCAAAGTCGACGAAGATGGTTAATGGACAAAGGAAATCCGTTACTGTCGGTGGTTCATCTACATGTATGAATACTGCCTGCCCCTTTTACCAAATGGGACATGCTACGCAAAACCGGGACGCTCTTGCTGCGTTATGTATTGCACTAGCTGGGGTATCGAGGCTTATTTCTGGCAAAACGTTGCCGCCATTTGATAACTCAGCCGCTTCAAAGCTGACTACTTTTTTTACCCCAGACACCCGTCAAGGGTAAATAATATATGGTTCAGGAGTTTAAAGCTAACTGCGTATGTATGTGTGTGGGTGTGTGGGTGTGTCTAGATGCTCTGGTGGCTGCCTTCGAACTGAAGGAATTACCTCTTAGTAACTATAAGTTGTGCTTCAGAGACAATACCAGCACTAACGAAAACCCGGTGACTTTTTTAGTGGGAGTGTATTTCATCGACATTAATAAATACCAATACATGTAACTCTAGCTCTAATTTGATATATTGTTATCTTCCCATAAATGACATGTTACACGCATTGATATCGCGTATTGGCATGAGAAAGCGTGATTGACAAACTTTGTTTTTTTTTAAGGTCGATCTCTAGCGACGCATGCCTATCAATAGGCGTTTACGATAAGTTGCTCCAAAAAATAAATTCGCTATGAAATGTTTCGCGTATAAACTGTACTACAAGATTCTGCAATAAACAGTACTGGATTTTCTAAAAGAATCCTGTTTCTAGGCAGATAAAGCTGGCAAAACAGACAAAAAAACCATTGCTTTTTCAGTATTATGGAGAATGCTGTCGGTTACACGTGCCATTTTTTTGTTCAGAGAAAAGTGAAACCCATAAATAACAACACTGATGCATAATCTGAAACCATCTCTACGATTAGAACATGGAAGACGCAAAAAAAGAGAAAAGAAAAAATTATCACAGGTTCATCAAACTATCTACGAGGTTTAACGTGACCAGTAGAGTGTAGCATCGACTTTAGTTTAAGAACATATCACGTCACGGATGAATGACAACCACAGTTGATCGCCGAATGGTTGTGGAAATATATTTCTATTCATACACGAGGGTCAACATTGAAATAAACCTTGGTACATCAAAGTCTTCTTCTCATATAGATGCGAATGCACGTATGCTCACCTTTATCTGCTATATAATTTTGTATTTGCCTTTTTTTTTTTTTTACTCAGAAAGTCATATGTGTCACGCCTATTTAGCTCAAGTTTCATTCTCAGCCAATGCAAATCTGTTCTATTTCCTGTAAGAAAAAAAAGCCAGATAGTTTGGAAGTTTTTATGCATCTTATTTCTTCGTCGATGTGGCTACAACGACAGAAAGAGCGGGAAGTCATCTTACCAGAGCAAGATGCATTAATCCTTGAAAAATATAATCGCCGAGTGAAAGCGTTTGACGAAATGTTCAAAATATGCTGTTGTTGGGTTGGTTACGATGTGCTTCTGGGTGAGTTTAGGTATGGGTTGAGGAAGTTCACTAATCGAGAAAAGAATTTATTCCAATTGTGGGGAAGGTTATATCATTTATCTTTGCACTGTCACTGTATCGGCTAGCTTGCCAAGCCAGAATTCCCCGATCAATTCGCAAAAAGATGTTGTACCATGTGGGCGTCGACTTTTTGGTAGTGTATATAATATTCCAAGTGACACAGCTGAAGTAGTTGTAGTTGGGCTTGATACCTATTTTGGGTATTCTACTAGATATGCTGTATAGAGCTCATAGGAAAAATGCGGTACTTTTGACTAGATTTTTGTACGAGAGAGCAAGGAAGGACAAAGAAGAAGAACAAAGAAAGGTGCACAGAGCGGAAGCCTAGAACTTCTCACTGAACCGTACTACTTGCCTATTTTAGTTTGAATCGCCAAAAAATTAGTTCTGAAAGTCTCACCACCGAAAGACGCCAAGTAGTTATGATTGAGAAGAATGGCTATATATCTTTTACGTGTGTAGACTTTCATTTCATCAAATGTGCCTTAAAGCGGTAAATACGCTCTAAAAGGAGCGTGCTGCAAATATGCTGTAATGCAACACAAGCGAAGTGGTCCTGCTATATGATACGCCAAAGCCACGGCGCTCTTTCGACTCGGTCTTTCGCTTTTAGTTCTTTCAACCTTTATCAGCATTCGACGCGTACCCTGTATAATGACAGGTAAATAGTAGCCATCATCATCTGTTGCAACGTATTCATTCAGAAACAATAAGTCTCCACAGCTGAGAACCCAGCGCCAACTACCGCCATAACTACTGAAAAAGCAACGATACCAGCAACTGACGCAGCGCCGGTGCAAGAGAGTGACGAGACATCTAAACCACAATCACCTGTCACCTCTCCATCCGTTAATTCACCTACTGAGACAGCACAAGTTGAGAAAACGGCATCCAACGCTGGTTCCGCTAGTCCAGCTCACGATGAAACGACACCGGCTGAACCGTCACCTCTCGTTGCTAAACTCAGGGCCCAGCTGACCCAGCAACAAACGGTC
This sequence comes from Saksenaea oblongispora B3353, assembly GCA_000697495.1. Taxonomy (NCBI): domain Eukaryota; kingdom Fungi; phylum Mucoromycota; class Mucoromycetes; order Mucorales; family Saksenaeaceae; genus Saksenaea; species Saksenaea oblongispora. The sequence continues at coordinate 7,153 of JNEV01000972.1, read as the reverse complement.
CTGGAACATTTGGAGTTTCAGAAACAGCAGCTTCGAAAAGACAATAAAGCCCTGACAGAAAAAGTAGCGTCGATGAAAAACAAGATACAGCAACGTTTGCAGGAGAAGCTTCAATTGGAGAAGAAATACAATGACTATTTGAAATCCATGCGCGCAACAGACGATACGTTGGATACCATTACAGACAAGTTGCAAAGTCTTAAAAAAATGATCTCCAGCCTCGCCGAGGATATTTTGGAACACGCCGATCCCCCGGTAGCGACGCGCGCTCTTTCTACATTTTGGCTCAACCTGCACGAACCCATAAAAAAGCTGGGCGACCCGCTGCCTACCAACAGAATCCGAATGCTTACCGAGAAATTCATGATGGATGTGCTGGTGCAGAACATGAACCTCAACGTGTTTCCTGGACTTCAGGTATCGTCAGAATATAATCAGCTGCAAGGATTTTTTGAGAAGCATGATCCGCCATTTTCCATACGACTACGACAAGAAATGGCGCTTGTCGTTGTATCTCAGAATAAGCCGGGAAATGATATTTTTCAGTCGCTGCATCAAGCCGTTTCGTCCAACTGGAAATTTTTATATGGAGGCCTTGTGAAAGCGTATCCATATATTTATCAACACGACAAGGGAGAATCGGATGTGCGAAAGCACTATGGTGGTAAAGTGCAGATCCTGGTGGAACATGCCATGTCACTAGGTTTTGCCATGAAAGGCCAAGAATTTGATATTGCGGCAGCGGATACGCGTGAAAGTGCGCAGCCTTTTGATCCTGAATTGATGGATGACGAAGATAAACAAAACTCAGGCGTTGTTGAATTCTGTATTTGCCCACCGTTCGTGGTTTACACCGAGCCACCTCGGACCTTGGAGAAAGCTAGAGTCCTGTGCTCTGTTGCTGCTAAATGAAAATACTATTCCTTCGCTCTTTTCTGTTCTCGCTCCATTTCCTATTTCCTGACTCCAACCATAGTGTCTATGTAATTAAATTTACTCCGATTTTCTGATAATACAAATAGTTGCTCCTTCTAGATCCTCCAACGGTAGCAACAAATGATATGCGCTGCCAATCCAACAGCAGTCCTTTATTACCTGGCTCCAGATTCTTATTCAGGAAAAGGAAGACATACTTTTAATCACTCACATAGTATTTTGTATATTGGAGTTGAAATGTTAATAACTACAGTTATATCGATATCGTCTCTTACGTATTACAAATTGACCAACAGACTACATGATACTATTGCTACACAAACTGTCGATCAATGATATGGGTGGTAAGCAACATGTGTCAATGCGTAGACATCGGCGTAATATATATCGATATAGAGTTTATTATAGGAATGATTGGATCAATCACGCCTTTTCACTCTGCTAGTGCTTATGACAACTAGTATTTCTGTCTGTGCCTGATATGATAAAAGGGTTGTAATTCGCTTTTAGCTCTGCAAATCTTTTCCTCAGTTCTTCAGACGTATCTGAAATAAATGACATGAGCTAAATGAAAGTTATTTGCGCGCACATTACTTTGTCCTTTATTCCGCATTACATCATTGTACTTATCCCCCGTTTTCTTCAGGCGGAGGTCAGTCCAATGGCTTCCCTTCTCAGCCTTGTATAGAGTGATGCATATCTTGGACTCTTTAAACTAGAGAAAATGTTTGTGAGCAGGTGATAAGAGATACATCATGACGGTAAGTATTACCTCGATCTTAGTATCTGTCGCGATTTCGCCATGTAGCTGCTTGATTTTAAAACTGTAGTTGACACCTTTATGTTCGCGCTTAATATCACAAGCTGACGTTAGGTCAAGACGATTCTTGTGTTTCTGTGGGTTGCTTACGATGTCTAGCTGTATGCTTCTGGGTCGGGCATCTAACACATACTGCTTCGGGGTAATTTGATTGGCATTTTGAAGTAAAATGTACAACCTTATTCAGAAGATTAGTTATTCAGGCCCCTCAAATACGCTAACAGTATTCACTTGACTGTGTCCTTTGTCTGTTCATAGGAACTATAACTGATGTAAAGCGTCTGTGTTTCTGCCTATTTTCAATTGACAGTGAGTTTTCGTAAAAAGAAAGGAAAAGAAAAGAAAAGAAAAGAAACAAAAAGAAAAAAGGCAGGCGACTATGCGAACACCTTTGTGCGCCGAATGGGTTCTCGAATGGGTTCTCGAATGGCAGAAGCTGATGAATGACCGAGTGGTTGTTGGGTTGCAGCCAAAGGTTGGGAAACCTCAGTTGGTTCTGGTGACATATATTGAAAGTCTTTGTGCTCCTCAAGCTCTTTGATATCCCGGCTACTGTCGTCGGTTTCCATGGGAAAAAAAGAAGAAAGATGCATGAAATGAGAGAAAAAAGCCACTTTTTCTTTCTCAATTTGATCTGAATCTATGCATCATCATTGAGAGACCCTCTTGGGATGTCTGCTCAAACAAGGTTGTGTGCAAGTAGGCATGTGACAAAAGGGATGGTCCAAACAGTGTGCAATCAGAAGAAAAAAACAAGGCTTGCAGATCTATACAACCTCATGGCCCTGGATGTACACGTTTTTGGAAGTCAGTGAAATATCGCTGTGTATTTCGCATGTTGCTTTTCACTGGTTGCATCGACCTTTACTGCGTTGAGCCTGGGATCTTATTGCCCACCTTTCAACACACACTGTATCCCAAATAAGCCCTTCTCTGCCTGCTTCATTTTGTTGTCATCACAGTTACCCTATCCAAAATGACATATTCCAATCGAAAACAACAGTATGTCGAGCTTGCACAGTAGCTGGTTGATTGTATATATGTATATGCATCGCTTTTTTTTATTTACGGTGTACTGTCTACAGAGGACGAGAAGGAAGCTGAGGAAGCAACAACTTGTATCGTTTCTTAATCGTAATACGGTGTCGTGAAAACTTGTCGTCGGGCGAAAACCGTGCTGGGTGAGCTGAATGGGTTGCACGACCACTTGGATCGACTTTCTACTCGCCATTACGTTAATTATGTCTCTCATCAATCTAATTACTCTTTACCTTGAGCGTATAAACGCGCTCGCCCTTGTCATTCGTATAGTACATCAAATACATGGTGGATCTGATCGAGTGAAAGAAGTGTGCTGCAAATTTTTTTTGTGATTTTGTTAGTCCGAAGTATTCGGGACGGTTGTTCGGGCGGGCTCCGCCATTCCATCCATCCACTGTTAATTGGACGTCGTTCACTGAACCTTATTTTTTTTTTTTTTCGCTATTCTGAATAAAACCTGCGTCTACGGGAGGATCAAGCTTGCGCTTACTTACACCAACTCGGTTCTCTACACTATGAGAACAGGATTCACTTTTTCACCTTTTTAGAGAACACTTTTTACGTCAGTAGTGAAAAAAAGGCGATTGTGGATTATTTTTTTTATTCAGTAAAATAGCCTTTGCAATCATACTAAAACGTTCTGTTCTTTTAATTACTGTATATCAGTATCAATTCACAAACCTTGCCAAACATACTTTTGGTAGCAGATATCATTTCTGTAGCGTCTGTCTTAAACGTAAATAAAGAAGCAGCACCATGCTATACTTCCAGTTAAAAATGAAAGACTAGTAACTATAGCAAGGAAGAATTTGTCCTACACAAATGCAGGATTTTGCGAGTGACTTTACGTTGGAGGAAAGGTGGTTTTGCGTTGGCAAATAGAAGAGGTTTGCTCTGACCGAGAATCTCCGCAAGGGTGATTTCTCTATAGTATACGTTTAAATTTTTTGATGTTATTTAACATCTCTATCTGGACACATCGTCTTTCCCAGGCATATTTGTTCGAAATAGCTTCACAAAGAAAAGTGATCTATCCCGGATCATCTACACTACGCATTGGCTTCCTACACTGGTTGCCTCTGTTGTATAACTGATATGTCGTCATGTACCGTTACAAATGGATCTTCATTATAACTCCATATAAGGACTTATGGATCAGTCGTATTTTCTGTATAATGTAGATCTTCCGTACTCACAGTATAAAGACGGTCAGACCACACGTCACCTCCATAAGATCAACATTATATTTATTAAGGAATAGCATATTAATAACAACACATCATACACGGAGTCCTCATATAAATACCTCAGGAAGATCAATAATAATAAAGATACTTGATTCAGTCTTAAAGGATTTTATATTGTCTGTTTTTATCTTACGATTATCTTATCCCTATAACACAGCCTCTTCCATCAACTGATATAAATATAGGCCGTAATGGACACCATTCTCTCCACACGTAGTCGCCGCTTCCTCCTCTTCGTCTACACTTTCAAACCTTTTCTCTTCTTTTCGTTTCATATTTCTTCATTCGATTTCTGCTCCCCTCTGCATAGTTAACCTACGACTCCTGCTTTTTCCTTTTTCCCTTGCGCTACAAAGAGTTTCTTCTCCCACTCTCTGACCGGGCTAAAGTGGACATGCTTACATAGCGAAGCGCTCAATGGCTTTAAATAGATTATATTTAAAAATTTGTTTGTGGTACCTACGTTTTGCAGAAGGATGTATATAGAGATCTTCACGGATTGGATCGGATCTGATTAAGGGTCAATCCGTATACGATCCGTTTTGTAGACGGATTGGCCTGTGGGATTTGAGTGTTTTTAAAACGAAAATGGATAACTGAGAGAATACGTTGAGACTCTTGAATGATCTTTTATTGTTCTTTTGATCTTGTCTTTTATACTATGTTGATTATCGATTTATGCATATCTCGCATGGTTTAGCTGTCGTCACATTGTGGTTAGGGAAGATCTGCATTATACAGAAATTGTGATGATCCATACATTGTGATGATCCATAAGCCCTTATCAGGAGCTATATTAAAGATCTACTTATGGCAGTGTATGACAACATGTCAGTTATGCGATGATGCGTTATCTGTAAGGCTGATCATTATTTATCCATGATTATTAGGAGTAGTTCTGCTACGAAATACGACATGGCCAATAATATTAAAGTCAGTGTCGAACGTATTAAGGTCTATGACGAAAGAAATAATACGAGCCGTCATCGTATAATATACAGCCATTACAGTTAAGTATATATTGTTATAAAAAAAGAAAATAAGAATAAGCTGTTGAATTACTTTATAAGAATGCGGCATTACAGAAACACATGCATTGTATCAATCTCTAACTTCGCAACTTCCCAATACAAGCTAAAATAAAAAAGCAATGCTTGTGATATAGCTGATAGATGAAAATGTAGTGTAGACAATAAAATCCTTATGAGACTGAATTACTTTATTATAAGTTTACTATGTCTGCCCTTTATACTATCTTCAGTCTAGATCTTTGTATATTTATTTCTTTACTACAAAGATATGGAGTTATTTCGGTGATTTTGTTTTATCTCTTTGTTTATGTATGTACATATACTATTGTCTTAATGTTTGTAATCGAAACTATTTGTTAGTTCCGATATGTAAAATACATGACAATTTGTTATGTATATGACAATGCTAATTAAAGAACTATGGGAAGACGATTTGCTATTACAAAATGTTAACAAGTTTTATATATTGTATAGAGAGAGCCATTTGCAAGATGTAGATGCTAGTACTATTTTGGTATTCTTTACAAGTGTTTGACTGCGGCAGTCTTTTCCCTCCTCCCGAATGTTTGACTGCGACCACTTTTCCCTTTTACAACGGCAGTATTTTTTATGGTCATTCTGCCATGCCGTTTTTTTTTTGACATCATTGTATATGACATGACTATGAGGTAAGCAAGATTTTGGCCAACGTTCTTTCATCTACTTCCACTTGCTCCACCTTTGCTGAAGTTACCATGGAAATAAACGATTCAGCTTGACGATTCCTGCTTCCAACTTTATGCGCTTTCCTTTCTTACATCTCACTATGTCAAAAAGATAACAATTTACCTTCGACCACGTCACTCGCCATTGCATGCGCAACTAGCATTATGTACCATAGCTTTATATTATTCTGTCTCCATTCTCTTTTAGTACTCAATCTACTTACTTCGCTATATTTCCACTTCCCTTTTTTTTTTAAAAAAAAAAAAGTACCAGTTCTAATGCTGCTTTCGCTTACATTCGTATTTGACACTATTGAGGCGGCTACTTCAGAATGCCTTATTTTCTCTACAACATAATAAAAAGTACTATTTACACTATGAAAATGAAGCGATTTGCTGAAATATGAAATCTTTATATCTGTTCACAGAGCTATGATGCATATACTATATATCAGTTACCATAAATATTTAATGGATCAAATAGATCGGATCAGATTATACTTTTTGATCTGTTTAAGAAGCTGGCTCCCAAACTACAACCCATATTTGACTTAAACAAATACAGATTGGATCGAATAGACAAATTACAGACCAATAATAATTGTTGTATAGCTAATATGTTGTCATGCACCGTTATAAATGGATCTTCACTATAGCTTCATATAAGGGCTTATGGATCAATCGTATTTTCTGTACAATGTAGATCTTTTCTGCTCACAGTATAGAGGCGATCAGACTATACGTTACATGCATAATATTAACACTATATTTATTAAGGGATAACACATTAATAACAATACATACATATACGAAGATCTCATATAAATACCTTAGGGATATCAATAATGATAAACATCTTTGATTCAGTCTCAAAGGATTTACCTTGTCTGATTTATCTCAATAATCATATTCCTATAATACAATAATTTCTAAGTTTGAGTAACTTTCTTATAAAAAAATATGTAGATAATTTTTTTTATTAAGTATGTTGTATCAATTTGAAAAAAAATAGAAAACGAGAGTAAGCGAGACTCTGAATGATTTTCTTTATTGATCTTTTTGTTGTATCAATTTGAAAAAAAAATAGAAAACGAGAGTAAGCGAGACTCTGAATGATTTTCTTTATTGATCTTTTCTTTGTGCTATTTAAAAGTTTTCATAGTACCTGCAGATAATGGCGGAATAGAGGAGTTTGTAGATAACTTTAGATGATCCTTTACTAGATCAGTATTCTCACGTTCATCCTGATTAATTGCTATTCTGTATCTGCTTATGATCTCAGCAACAGATGGAAGGAATTGAGACGCATCTAGAATCCATATCTAATAAAGTAATCACCACTAGTACCTTTAGCCATGTTCAGACTTGTTGTTT
>JNEV01000971.1:0-15673 GCA_000697495.1 Saksenaea oblongispora B3353 | reverse complement strand
TTGCGACATCGTTTCTGTTGGTGTTGCGACATCGTTTCTGTTGGTGTTGCGACATCGTTTCTGTTGGTGCTGCGACATCTTTTCTGTTGGTGTTGTGACATCTATTTCCAAATAAAGTGTATATTATTGTCAATACAAGCACTTACCTACTTTCACATCTGTAAGCATCAGCATCATCGCGATTTTCTACACTGATGTTACCAGGACCAACAGCAATTACCAGTCTTAACTTCATTCAATTTGACAACAAATGAATGATAACCAGGTATATATCTATGCAGTATGATGTTCCTATCAGTTCTACACAGCTAACTAGTGCTCTTGACGTGAGAGTATTATCATTTTTGGTACTTCTGTCTTAGCGTCGCTTGCTTGGAATGCTTCCAAAGGGTTTGCGAATTACGCTGTGCTCTGCTTAGCCTGTGGAATATGACTTGTTATGCTTTGTACACCCTAGTTCAATGACCCAAGTGATGGTCTTTGATATTAGAGAAGCGCGCCGTTTGTGCCCCCTTCTCTAACTTTCATTACCGTTGCGTTGTCGGTTTTATTCTACTGGTGTCTGTTAGATGTAGTAAGAACTGGCTAATCTAGAAACTATTGAGCTGACTGAATATAAATGAAACGCAAAGCAAGCGCCACTCTGCATGAAAAGTACCAGAAAGTTACCTACGAGTTTTTTTCAAACGTTTCAAGGCCTATGATCCATCTGTGCCTTCAATTTTAGCCATGAACTGATAGAGCTCACCGTGAATCAAGGTATGTAACAACACCTGCTTAAGAACTCGGACAACGGGGACGTATTTACGATAATAATTTTCATTCTAGATTTTCCTCCACCCGGTATCGTCCCGCGGAGCCCTTGAAGAGGATGTCACTTTGTTTGAGCTCATCGAACAGAGCCCTCTGGGATACATTATACTTTTTTTACTTCTTCTTCTTATTCATTTTATTTCTGTTTTCTTTCTCTATCCACAGGGGTTTCCCTCCGCCTGGTATCGTCCCGCGGAGCCCTTGAAGAGGATGTTATGTTGTTTGAGCTCATCGAACAGAGCCCTTTCGGATAGTTATAGAAAAACATTTTATTACTATTATTATTATCCTCTCCTCAATAGTCTGGCAACACCTACTGGTTAACCTGGTCATTCATACCGTATGAAACGCATGTGATACCAATACACGAAATGCCAGACTTTCATTGCAGTTTCCGTGTACCATCCTTGCATATTGCGACTCTGAAGATCGTACTATGCAGGTGCACCGGTGCAATAGCAAATTACATGGTAGTAATTTAGATATATGCGCAATGCCCTCCTTTGACGCTGTTGTCATAGATCAATCTTCAGAGCCAGTGTACGGAGTGCGTTTTCATCATCAAAATGTCGAGAGCAGCAATAGAATCGAAACGTTAATAGCGGTGGAAGTAATGCCCCGCTCAGGAGAAGGGCCACCTCTCAGAATCGAGACAAGCAGGCATACTACATAAACTTGAGAATTTTGACTTTCCTCTGATTGTCTCAGGGCTTCATAACTATCTTTCAGCAAAACAGCCATCAGGAATCTAATGGTCAGAGCAAGTGTGGCTGATACCAAGGGATTAGAAATATGGCACTTAGAGAACTCTCCCATGTGGTCCTCATGGATTTCTATACGATACAGATTCTAGGCTTTTCGGTTTTGGCGTCAACTACGATAACTAAAGTACGGAGAGTATCCCCATTCCAATGGACATCAACACACTTACACAATCTCTGTAAAACAGGACTAAAATCAAGAAGCGGAAGAGTACAAGAGATTGATAGCGCAAGTAACGAGCAAGTCATTTCTAGGGTTCACCACGAGTCGAGTTGACTCGAGTTAGCACTTGACTAGAGTTGACTCCACTCGACTCGAAATTTAACTCAAGTGAATATATTTTAAGCGAAGGGTAAAAAAAAATTGTGCATTTATTAATTGTATTCGATTCAGATGCTAATCTCATATTTGCAGCGTTTTCAGATGCGTCGAAAGTAAATTAGAGACGGTTCTACACAATTTCGGATGGTAAATGTAATCATGCAGTCGATGTTAAGCATAATTGATCATAGGGTATAAAGACGGGTCGTTACTTAATAGCTATAAGAAAATGGTCATAGCAGTCATGTGCATCTCCAGAAGATGATAGTGGACTTAGGAAGAGGATAAAAGGAAAGCACAACTGAGCAGAGGGAAAAAAAAAAGTGTGTGACTGGAAATTGTCTGAAGTCAACGTGACAAAAAAAAAGTTTTTCTTTTCTTGAGCAATTGCTTTTTATTGATTGAAGTAAAAAAAACTAAAACGGAAGGAAAAAAGAAGTGGAAGGAAATAGTATGGAAGGTAAAAGAAGGAGAAAAACAACGGAAGGAGATAGAAAAACGGGAAGAGAAAAAAACGGAAAGAGAAAAAAACGGAAAGAGAAAAAAAAACGGAAGGTAAAAAGGAAAGCCCGAAAGAAGTGTCTCCAAGAGTCAGTACTAATTCCTTGATAGTGTCCGCTTTGAGACGATTGCGCTGGAATGGAACAAAGAATTTGGCTTTTGAAAAGCAACGCTCGGAAGGTACAGATGAAGCCGGGATGGCTAAGTATTGCCTGGCCATCTGCGAAAGACATTTCCACTCAACGCTGCGGCTCTTCCAGTAATCGAGAACATCAATCGTGTCCGTGCTTGTAGCTTCCATCAAATATGCCTCCAGCTCATCCTTTGGCCTTTTTACATGAAACAAGTGGAAGCTACTAGGGAGTAGCTGTTGCTCACGGCTGTCGAGTTGTTGCGGCTTGAATTGCGTCACCCATACATCTTTCACCTGTGCCATGGACGACACAATGTATTCGTCATCCCAATCGCTTGCCTTCCAGTATTCATCTTTGGCTCGCGGATCCAAAACGGCCGCAATGGCATACAACGCGGCGTCAGTTTTTGAATAGTACTTCTTCATTTTTTGGAAGGCGAACTTTGTAGCATTTCGCAAGGCAGAGCTCTATGTAAGTGGACAAGGTTAACTAAATATTTATTTTTAGACAATGCGTTCTTACCACAGTTGGATTTTTCTCAGCAAAATCGTCGACATGGTCAAACAGCTTATTGTATACAGCGATGGTGTAATTCATGGAAGGATAAGTGGAACCCGACAGAAACTCAGTGAACGATTCAAATGGTTTCAAGAATCCTCTCAGCTCTTGCATGCTTTCCCAATCGTCAGGAGATAGTGAATATTCCCCAAGCTCTTCTGGCAAAGAGTTGCACATAGCATCGTATGCGTTTCGAAGTTCCAAGGCTGTTTTAATCATCTCCAAAGTGGAATTCCATCGGGTCCTCACGTCGATTGCTAGTTCCGATTTGCCATCCACTCTGTTACTATCGCCACTGTTGATGCGGACGCACCTATGGAAAAGCTCACGACGTTGTGACGATGCACGCAACTTTACAACTCCTCTGCGTAGCCGATTTAAGACGTTGCCTAAGGTAATCAAAAGTGTGTAAGTAAATTGTGTTTTTTTTTAAAAAAAAAAAAGTATAGTAGTATTACTAATGGTATTGTCGTCATTTGGAAGTTCTTGATCCAAGGATTATGTGTCACTTGCGATATCATTTGGTGCTTCTGCTTTCAACCCATCTTTCAAGACAGTTTGCACGATCAAGTTGATAATGTGACCAATGCATGGTATGTGATTCTCTTTGGCGTCGAAGACTTCTTTACCAAGCCGCTTTTCTAGTTCTTTGGCCATAGCGAGCATTGTAGAGGCATTATCTGTTGTGATAAAAAAACGGCTTGGATATCTTGTTCACATGGCGAAGTACTTGAAGAAACACGTCTGTCAGATTGGATGCAGAGTGGGATCCTTGAATGCATTCGAAACCAATGACGACAGATTGCTGATTCCATTCATTGTCAATCCAATGAGCTGTAACACCCAGGAACGCAACCAGTTAATCATTCGTCCAAACGTCCAAAGTGTAGTTAACATATGCTTGCTCTGCAAGCAGTGCAATCACTCGCTCTTCCATGGTACTAAAGTACTTTGCTAGATCCCGTCGAGCTGTAGTGGCACTTGGAAGAGCAATATCGGCATCGGATGGAGCATGGCGAGCAAGGTACAGTACTTGTTGGAGAGTTGCACGATTGGACGAATTCAGGGGCAAGGCAGTAGCAAGCATGTCTTCCAAAAGAGCCTGTCGGAAGGCTTCGCCATTGAACTTATTTGCTTGCGAATGGCTGGATTGCAACATGACTTCGATTGTTCCTGGTGCACCATGACGACCAGTTGGAGGAGTACGCGCCGAGATCTTGTGTTTATTCTCGAGATGCCTAATCATGTTGGAGGTGGATCTACCGATGTTGACATATGACTTGTTACAGAGACGACCATCAGAGAAGGCAAATCGGCAGTAAATCTTTCTATCGCTGGAGTTCACAATTGCCCATCCATTTTGGTAGATCCAGCTTGCAGTGGTCTTCCTTCTTTTTTGTGGCTGAGAATTAACAACACTTGAAGCGGACGATTGGTCAACAATGGATTGCTGATCAATGGAATCGGTTTCGGTATTGTCTTCTGATGCCAATGACATGAATGATTCGTCACGATGCAGAGATGGGGATACTCTGTCATCTACGTTGATGACGTTCACCTCATCTTCTACATACTAAAAGGTAAGACAAATATTATAGTAAGTATTTCGTATTAGAGACAGATTAATACAATATATACCTGAGAATCGAAAGAGCTTCCAGCAAACATGGATTGTTGAGATTGAGAGTTCATTTGGACAAAAATAGTAGAGTTGTTATTTGGTAATAAAAGATCGCAGTAAATGATGTCGAACATTGCTTTATCATCCTCGTATTTATACTTTTTCATGCCACTTAATAGATCATCGCCATGCAAGCAATACACCAATGATAGCGACCGATCTTTTTTTTCTTCTGTTTAGCAAGGAAGTGTTCGCAATATATCAATGGTAACGATCGATCTTTTTTTTTTTTTTTTTTGCTCAGCAAGGGACTGATTGCAATATACCAATGATAGCGATCAATCTTCTTCTTTTTTTTTATTTTGCTCAGCAAGGAACTGATCGCAATATACTGATGATTGCGATTGATCTTTTTCTCTTTTGCTTATCAAAAAAGTGATCCTTAAGAAGACAAATACTAAGTGAGAAAAGCTAACTTCGGAGCAAGAAATCAACTGCCAAGTAAAATCGATCAAATTGCTTAGCAAAAATTTGATTGCTACTGTGACCACCCAAGAAAAATCAGTATCAGAGAGCGATCTAGTGCTTTCTTTCTGTTTACACCTTCATTTGCCCATTTCGGATTATCGTCCATGAGTAATTGACTTCGCATTACTCATCTCTTCATTTATTTTTTTCTTCTTACCTTTGCGTAAAATTTTATACCTTCTGAACGTCATTCCTTTTTTTTTTTTTCTTTAAACTATCGTAGTCAACGTGACTCCAGCGTTGATGCTTACCCATCACATTGCATTTCACCGCATCTCACCGCATCTCACTGCATCTTACCAAATGCTTTATAACCTGCAATGTGATTTTACCCTTTTTTTTTTTTGATACTCCATCTTATTCAATAAAGATATCAGCACTCAAACGACCATCACGCTACAACAGACTTAATGTTTTATACCTTCCAAATGCCTTTCGGTTCACTTTTGTTGCTCGATCTTATTAATAAAAACCCTCACACTCACACTACTATCATACCCATCTGGACATTAACCTCTAAACATCAGTTGAACTAAGCAATTACCATTCCGAAATTAAAAACTTAATACTTATGAGTTGAAGTATACTTTTATAATTCTTTTTATTCGCAAGACAATATAAAAAAGGTGTTATTTATAAGTAAACCTATAACAGGTAACTTGTATATATTGCCAGATTAAGAGCTTGACTCGAATTCGACTCGAATTCGACTCGAGTCACGAGTCAACGAGTCAAGTGGTGAACCCTACCCACGAATAGAGGAGTCAGAAGAAAGCAAGAAGCAGTATGATATCGTCCTATTTATTTGTTGCTGCAGGCAAACTGTTCTATGTTGTGTCTGTAGTGTTATATCTGACGAAATCGAAACTGATAAGTTCATGAGACTCGGTGCACTGTTTTATTCTTGTTAAAAAGAACAAGGAACTAGTTTTACTAAAAACTCCTCTAGATAACCGAATTCAGCGGAGTGATGTGTGGTTTACGTATTAGGAACCGTTGTGTAGCATTGAGTTGTTTAGACACAACATCACCCTCTTCCAGGCTGTTTAGCCAATTGAAAGTTGTGGCAGAGCACAGAGATTTAACCTGGGGAATTTTTTAATGGCGTTTGGTTGCCTTGTACTTTTTATTTTGAGGTAGATCTGAAGAGATACCTCTACTGCGTCTTCTTTTGTTATTTGTAGGAACATTTTGGCCAATGTGGCGCCAGTAGGTGCTAACTGTGATAGGATCATCAAAGGAACTGGGTGGTTCCCAAGTATCATGTTCACTAGTATATCCTTTCTATTGCACTTTGTAGCAATATTGATTATTTGCTTCCTTTTTGTGAGCCAGTATGTGATCAACAACATAGACTTTTTCAGCGATTTGGTTTTTACTTTGAGGTGCCAGTTTTAATTCAGATGGAGTATAATTTCTCCTTTCTAGATCATTTTGGTTATCTTTGAGGACATATGAACCGCCTTTGGTTTTGTGGATAATTGTATATGGTCCTTCATATTCAGCATCAAGTTTGCCTTGTTTTTCTTTAACCTTGACCATTACTTGTTGTCCAGGTAGAAACTCTGTTATTTTGTTGTTTTTGTCAAATTGCATTTTTCTGGCATCATTGATTTGTTTTGTGTGCTCATTTATCACTGGGAAGATAATTTGCTCCATTTCTTGAATTGCTGTTTGCAATTCTTTGACACTCATGGGTTTTGATGATTTATCCTTTCAGTAATCTTTTAGTTCATTTGGGTTATGGGCAAACATAAGTGCAAATGGTCTTGAGTTGTGTCGTTCTGACACTTTGTTGTTTAGTGCTAGTTGCATTGTGGGAACATATTGATCCCAATCATTTGTTGCACTTTCCATTTGTTTTTTGATACTCTTGATTGCAGATTGTACTCATCTTTCAGCCATGCCATTTGCCTGAGGATGATATGGTGTTATTAATCAGTGGTCAAAACCAGCCATTTCTGCAAATAATTCCATGAGTTCATTGGCAAATTCTGTGCCATTGTCTGATTGTAGTATGCATGGTAAACCAAAGTCACAGAATATTTGCACTAGTTGTTGCATGATGGTTTTTGCTTGTTTATCAGAGATTGGTCTTAGGATGCAGAATCGTATACAGATGTCCATGAGCACCAAAAGATGTGTATTGCCATTGTGTGTTTCAGGTAGTTTGCCTGCCAGATCAATTGCCCAGTGATCACCAGGAATCTCTGCACTGATTGGGCATAAAGGATTGAAACCATGTCATATTATATTGAATTTTTGGCATTGTGGACATGATTTGGCAACGTTTAGTACTTCTTCCTTTAAGTTTGGCCAGTGCATTCCTTTTTTATGCAAATCTTTAATGATTGCTTCTGTGCTGAAGTGACCAAATAGGTGTGACTCCTGCAATAGTTCATGGTGATCTTGTTCTGGTGGTTCTACCATATTTTGGAGCAGCTTTGCAGCTCAGAAATTTGGATCCTTATCAATGTAGAATTTGGATAGAAATAAGAAAAATAGAAACAGACAGATAGTTCCTTTGAGACTCTTTTAATCAGAATAAAGTTAAAAAAAGAGATATTGATCTAGTACATCAATTTCTATCCTATTTATATACAAGAAATCAGAATGGAGATACTGGGAAATATTGAGAGAATAATAGTTAGGTAAAACCTATCCTCTTGGGTATCCAGTTATTCTTATCTTGTTCTCATTGTTCTTCTTTATGTGATAATCTTTAATCTGATGGAATTGTACTTGTATCTGATCTTTAACTTGATCTGAGACCTTATTTAATTTCTGCTCTGATCCAGGGTTGATCTTCTGAGTTAAATTTTTAATACAGTCATAGCTGATATGTTTTTACTATAGAATAGATCTGTCTATATGACATTACCCCCCTCCAGGTTGAAACAACCACTTGAATTAATGTCAGAATCGATAAAAACCTCGAAAAAACCCTGTAGGAAAAAATCATGAGGAAAAGATCCTGAACAATAATCCATGTGAGAGGATCATGCATAGATAGTTGTCTTATTGGCGGTTGTGTTTGCTATGTCTAGGAGCATCTGTAGAATTGGATGATCACTTGTTTGTAGATTGGTAAGTAGGAGATGATTTAACATTGCCTGCTTTATCTAATCCAAGATGATTCCAATATTCAGTAATAAAACTGGGATCAGTAAACTTCTCTGCAGTAAGCCATTGATCATCTTCAGGACTATAACCTTTCCATCTTACAAGGTATTGTCTGTGTCTGGGTTTGCCTTTGTGAGAAATAATTGTCTGGACTTCATAAATTTCATCTTGTAGCACTACTTCATCCACATTGATTAATTTCATTTCAGAGGGCAAATAGTCACAGGGCATAAGAGTACCTGTTTCATCTTGAAGTATGTAAGAACTACCTTGTATCTGGCGCAGGACAGTATAAGGACCTTCATACACAGGTAATAACTAGGGATCATCATTGATCTGTGATTCATTTATCTGATTCAATCTATATCTGTTTAAGTCAAATACAGATTGTAATTTTGGATCTGACTTCTTAAATGGATCAAAAAAGTACAATCCAATCTGATCTGTTTGATCTGTTTAACATTTATGGTAACTGTATAGTGTATGCATCATAGCTCTGTGAGCAGATATAAGGATATTATTATATTATTATATTTCAATAAGCTGCTTCATTTTCATGGTGTGAATAGTACTTTTTATTATGTTGTAGAGGAAAGAAGGCATTCCAAAGTAGATACCACAATAGTATCAAACATGAATGTAAGTGAAAGCAGTATTAAAACTGGTACTTTTTTTTTAAAAAAAGAAAAAGTTGCAAGTATAGCAAAGAAAGTAGATTGAGTACTAAAAGAGAATAGAGACAGAATAATATAAAGCTATGGTATGTAATGCTAGTTGTGCATGCAATGGCAAGTGACATGATCAAAGGTAATTTGTTATCTTTTTGACATAGCAAGATGTAAGAAAGTGAAAGTACATGTTAAAGTTGGGAAGCAGGAATTGTCAACTGAATTATTTATTTCCATGGTAACTTTAGCAAAGGTGGAGTGATTACAAGTAGATGAAGAACATTGATCAAAATCTTGCTTACCTCATAGTCATGTCATATACAATGGTGTCAAAAAAAAAATGGCATGGCAGGATGACCTTAAAAAAAAGCCACAGTTCAATAGTTGTAAAAGGGAAAAGTGGTCGCAGTCAAACAGCTGGGAAAAGGGAAAAGACTGCCACAATCAAACAGTTGGGAAAAGGGAAAAGACTGCTGCAGTCAAATACTTTGAAAGAAAAAAAAGACTGTTGCAGTCAACTACCTGTTAAGAAAAAAAAGACTGTCACAGTCAACTACCTGTTAAGAGAAGACTGCCACAGTAAAGAAAAAAAGGAAGATGGCTACAGTCAACTACCTGTAAAGAAAAAAAAAACAGACTGCCACAGTAAAGAAAAAAAAAAGGGGGATGGCCACAGTCAACTACCTGTATAGAAGATAAAAAAGACCACAGAAAAGGTATATAAGCATCTTAAAAGCTGGTGAAGTACAATTCAATTTTATACCTTACACTATTTTCATTCTTTATCATGCAATTTTCTTTCACTATGTGGTATTTCTTGCCCTGTAATTAGAGATACAATCTCCACCATAGTAATTTAATCAGTGTAGTGGCAGTAAACAAAACACCACCTTTTTATCTAATAAATCAGCATCTTACCATACTCTCGCATGTTTGATCAATCCTCTCCAGAATGAATATCACATTTTTTTATGGTGAATACCCAAGCAACAAAGAAGTTAACAATGAACAACTATGACGAAATCGTGACCCCTGTTGTCACTGTTGACACCCCTGTCAACATTGCACAAGATGTCGAAATGGTGAACAATGAGCTCACAACCATGCCAGCTCTCCCAGTCCCCCAGAGTGCATTGGCATCTAAGCATTTGGGTCTGGAAAACAAAGTATTGGCAACTTTGCACATGCTTGAGCAAAAAGTGGAAGAAAAGAAGGACATGTACATGAGCATGTACAACTTGAGAGCCAGTGATTCCCAAGCTAACCAGTATTTGAAAGATTTTGTTGAGAGTCAGGACCACCTTGACAGTTTTCATAAGGTATGCACTAGGCACTATCCTGCTTGTAAAGAGTTCAGTGATATTGGCATCATAGAACCAGGTGAAGACTATGACAATGTAAGCTAGTACACTAGCTCAGTTGTAATAGGTGAACATTCTGTAGTAAGAATGAATGCAGTTGTTCTTCATGATATGCCAGCTTTGCAGTTAGCAGGTGGCAGTGTATGGAACTCTCATAAAGCAGTGCATGAGTCTGCTAGATCATTTGTAAGAGAGTTCAAGACTCAATTGGATGCATATAGATTGGAGCATGATGAACATTGAGAATGGCTGTTAAAGCTCTGCCTCAATGACAGCCAAAAAGTATGGTTTGAGACAAAGTTAGCTCATCATAGCCTCAGTTGGACTGAGGCAGAGACCATACTGTGTAACAAGTTTGATACACCTCTGCATCAGATTAGGGCATATATCAAACTTAGTCATATGAGCCAGTGTGGATCACATAAAAAATAACCTGCCAAAAGTATTAACAGTCACAGGTCAAGGATTAGCAGTCCACTTTCCTACCATTTATATTTACTCTAGTTATATAATTTTAGTTATTCTGTTTAGGTAGTGGTATAGTAGTAGCTTACTAATGTAGATGTTATGAGTTCAAATCCCTTTTGCTACTTTTTTAATAAAAAAATTTTTTTTTGACTCAGGGTTTTGACTCAGAGTAGATAATCTCTATATTTTTACTATATATAGTAAGATGACTAATGATAATCTTATATTTGTCAGCAAAAAAAAGTATAAATAAGTAAAGATTTCTTTTTTTTTTTTACTTATTCCTTTTATCATATTTAACTCTGATATGCCTTTGGTGAATTCTCCCTTTTTTCTTAACCAAGTACTTTGTTTTCATTATCTATTTACTCAAGGAGTATTTTATCAATCTTATAACTGTCCAAAGTAACAGTTTCTATAATAGTAAGATAAGAAATTATATACTTATAAAATATTTTTAGATGTACTTCTCCTATGAGACAAGAAATTTCTTGTGGTACTTGGCTATGTACTTGTAAAAAAGAAGTTTCTTTAAGAAAAGATTCTTTTTTTTATTTATGCAAGTCTCCTCTTCATTTGATTCTTTTTGTTGTATAGCTAATATATTGTAATGCACCATTATAAATGGATCTTTACTATAGCTCCATATAAGGGCTCATGGATCAGTCATATTTTCTGTACAATGTAGATCTTCCCTGCTCACAGTATAAAGTCAATCAGACCATACGTCACATGCATAATATCAACACTGTATTTATTAAGGGATAACACATTAATAACAACATATATGTACATGGAGATCTCATATAAATACCTTAGGGATATCAATAATAATAAACATCTTTGATTCAGTCTCAAAGGATTTACCTTGTCTGATTTATCTTACCATCATATCCCTAAAACACACCTATAACACATTTTTTTCCTTTGAATTCTTTTATTATCAAAACATGTCTGCTCAATTCGAAAACATCAACTTACCTGTATTCAGTAACATCTCCCAAGATGAATGTGATGCCATTAGACAAACAATGGCCATGGAAAACCTTGTGGTAAATCAACAAGAAGATACCCCCATGCAAGTAGTAGAAGAGCCAACTGACTATTCATTGGATATGGAGAAGATTCAGATGGATCTTTATCAAAAGAAAAAAATTGTGGCAGAACAACTTATATGAGTTTTGGCAAATCTGCAAGCAACTCAACAAGATAAAGACACTGCTCAAGCTGAACTCAATGAAGCTAAGACAGCTTGGACATCTTTTTTGGATGCAAAGCAAGTGCAAAATGAAAGCCTACAACAAATGGAAGAAACGTGTCTCAAATCAGGTTCTCTATATGCATGAGTTCCCAAAGACCTGCCAGCATTCCAAATTAAAGGCAGCCCTATCCACAATCCTAACAAGAAGGTACATGATACTGTCTGTACATTTATCAGTGCCTTTGAGGTGCAATTATGAGCATACAAGCTGGTCCTGCTGGATGACTATTGGGAATGACTCTTTTGGCTCACCTGTGATGATATGCAGTGCCAATGGTTTGGCAGAACCTTAGCTGATCATAACCTTCATTGGGAACAGGCCCACATCTACTTGGAAAAAGAATTTGAGAATCCCTTTTATGTGTGGCAGAAGAAGGATGAACACAGACACCTGGCACAATGGCCAGAAGAAAGCATCTCTCATTTCTTGGAATGATACCAGGAGGTATCCTATGAAGCTAATTTAGCAAGTGATCAAGACCTGGTATATAACTTCATTTGTTCTCTGCTACCCACCATCAAAAAGAAAGCTTGGTCCATCCTTACAAACCAATTTGGGTTAGAAATCACCAGTGACCTGCAGCAAGCTGCACAGTTGATCATCATTGGAAAAAGAAATTATTACAAAATGGCCAACGGGCCCTTTGATTTCCTATTGAGCACTTTTATACCTTTGAACTTCCAGATATATCCATATAGGCATAATTGATATTATATTCTGTCTGTACCTTTCTAAAATGCTTTCAAATCTTTGGGTACATGCAGAAAGTTTCTCATATTGGGCAGGAGGGTTTACTGAGCTTCCGAAAGGTAGTATAAGAAATAGGACCTATTAAAAGGTATATGACCCTATCAGATGTTAAGTAGGTGGATAAAGGGAAAAAAGTATTTAATCTTCTTCTTCTGCAGATTCCTCGTCCATACAGCTTTCATTTTCTATATTGCTATCGCTGCTACTATCTTCATGCACTGCTTCACTATATCTTACAATATCTTCATCAGGAATCTCTGGTACCCAAGAATCAATGCATGACCATGAGTATCTGTCAGTATCGTGATTCAGCAAATATTTTCTGAAACGGCCATCTGGTTGTGTTGATGTAGCAAAGTCTGGAACAACAAATGCCAGTCTCTCGACGCTGTGTATATGTGCTATGAATAGACCACCATATCTTTCCATTGTAGCATAAACCAAACTTTGCAGGCCTGTGGGATGACACTGCACAATCACTGCTAGCTGCTGTGCAAGACAAAGGCTAAGCACTTGTCCTTATATTTGGCTGTAAAAAATGCTAACGCTTGTCCGTATATGGTTCTGTTGTTTATGGAGAACACTGCATGATCTTTCCATACTGCTCCATGAAATTCATCGTGTGCCCTTATCTTTTCTCAGATCAAACAGCCATCTTCATCATAATCTTCAATATTCAGCGTCTGATACACATAAATCTGCAATGTCAATGTAAAGGCTTAGTGAAAATGCAGTGAACTTCAATTACTTGATCAGTGTCCATTACTGGCATATTCCTGACTCTTCGTGTTGCGCTTCTACTCTCCAAGTCTGTATCTAGGAATGATCTCATCAACACCTCTAACCCTCAAACATTGCACCTATGCTCAAGGAATGATAGCGTTTTTGGTTCTAATATTGGTGCCTCCAATGTATGGGTCGTTACACCCAGCATAGTAGATAACTCTAATGAATACGAATTGTTTTGATAAAGGTCCTGAAGCGCATCCCTTCATTCAATGTATCTCACCATCTTAAAAAGGTGTTAACAAGTTGCTATGGTTCTGGATGGTCGTTAGTACCTGTGACATGTATCTTGACTGATAGTTGGTTCTACGAGCAGGCTGTTTCGCATCATATTTGTGCTGATGCTCTGTCTGCATAGTACTATACGCTGATACGACACCTTTGCTTGGGATATCATTGGCGTATTTCCAGAGCATGTGGTTCTTTGGAAATACTAATCCACTCTGTGATCCTGTCAATGACTTTTCATCCCTGTGAAATGCTTTACCTTTGAGTATTTCTCAAATATCGGTAAATATTTGTTGTATGCCCGAAGTGATTCCATCATTTTTTCCAAAGTAATTTCTGTGTGCTCTTTTGATGTGGCATGGTAGAAGAAATCGAGAAAATGTCACAGACAAAGACATGCTTGTAGAGGTAAAATATTGTACATGCACGGGAGTATAATCTACAAGGAATTAAATTTCATTAGCCTATTGATATGCATTTACTGTCATATTGTCCCGGATTTCGGTATATGTTGGATTTTGTAATGCACTTAGAAACAATCCATTGTTAAAGTGTCTCAGATTTCAATATTTTGGCAGACACCTTGCTCTGAGAAGAAGTTAGTAGACAGTTCAAAGTTTACAACATTATAACCTATCATTGACAATTCGAATACCAGAATCACCACAGCTATCTTTAATTAACGCCTCAACACATCTCAGTAGATGCTGGTATATGCCTCCAAGCTGGTGCAAATCATCCACAAGTATTGCACTGTATATGTCGGAATGTGGAAATTCCCAGAATGCATTCTAATTGTGTTGATGTTATCAAGAGATGATACCAGCAGAAGTGAGCAAAGGGTATATTTGCCTTGACGACATTAAATGAGTATTCTTTGGTCATTTCTAGAGCTGTAGACCATTGGCTATTTGCAATCAATGCTTTCACATGACTATACAATGCTTTCATCTCATCAACTGTCCTAGAATAGGTTTCTGGATTTGGAGGTTTCGCGAAGTCTTTAGTCAATGCCCAGCATCGCGGGCAACTTCTTTTGGTGGACCCCTGCTTTGTTAATGTAAGCAGCCTCCTACAACAAATTAAATTACGAAGATCTACTAATGAAAACAAACATACTGCTCTGGAAGATCTGCAGTGTATACTGCAAGAGCTGGTACACAGCAGTAAACAGTATTAAAAGGGCCCTTCATAAGAAAATGACTTTTTGAGAGATGACTGTTAACTTTGATACATGCTCTTAAGTACTTTCTACCACACTGCCTACTAGTCATCCTTGTTACTTGTAAGTGATTGAAATATTAAAGTCAGACAATAGTGGAAAAGGGATTGACGTGCTTGTCGAAACCAAAGTGAAGTTCATAGTTCTGGTGCATCCAGCACTGGTAAATATGCAAGTAACCAACTTGCTCCAGTACTATACTTGTTTCTTAGTTGCATTGGTGTATTGCCTTTCCAAGGGAGTTAAGGAAACTAAACTGAGTGCTGTAAATGGTATACCAAGCTTCATATATAATGGCCATGCTTTGTGCCTATAATTTCCAGAAACTATTGTCTGATCCGATGCAAGCATGATAGCAAGTAGCACATCTCCCAGCTCTAAAAGGTGCTAAAATTTCAAAGATTAGGCCCTAACCCAGTATTCAACAACATACCTGCTGTTGATGCCACCAGTCCCTGCTATATAGGTCTGTATAAATACGCTGACCATTCCGAGTAACCACTGCAGGATTTAGCTTTGTGTATTGCCAAAATCGAGGAAGAGAAAATATATGCTCTGCAAGAGCTC
>JNEV01000970.1:0-17833 GCA_000697495.1 Saksenaea oblongispora B3353 | reverse complement strand
TTGTGTTCTGCAGTTAGATGGCTGCATAATAATAACAAAACCCAGTGTTGTCGTACCTTATTTCTTCAAGTAATTCTCTTCAGGGATGCCTTGCGCGTATATTTCTTCGAAGTTTCGTGTACTTTCTGAAAAGATAATGTTAATGGATGGTAGTTGTTGTTGCTGTTGCATAAATTACCTTTAATGAATCCAGCATGTCATTTCGTAACTTTCTGACTTCGTAATCGAGAGATAGATGTACTATACCGGGATCATGTAGTTAGATAAACTTTTCCATCTTTGCGTAGTTTGGCTTATAGGTAGTTCTGTCATACATCTGACTGACAAAGGTGTCAATAGGTCAGATAGCGGAAGGAACTGCAGTAAATGATAAAGAGAAAGGAAAAGACGAAAGGGACAACATCCGTCTTGTCAATGCGGGAACGCTTCAAGGTATGACGTGCTCTATTGGGTACCCACAGAAATAAGGCCCGGGTGACGTCCTGAAACAAGTTGCCCTAACAGAACAGCGTAAATCAGATTTGGGTAGACAGCAAGCATCTGTTCGTACTCAATGCTTTTAATGCAAAATATATTTGGAGCCAACGCAAAAATAATATGAATCGTTCCGCAAAGCATTTTAGTCAACTGCGCAAAAGACATTTATGGTTGCCCCCAACAAATAGGAAAAACACAGTAAATCCTCTTTTTGTGCTATGCAGTCATGTAGCCTATCCTTGTTCCTTAGTTAAAACTGCCTGTCAAAATTACCAGTAGAAGAATAAGCTTATCATAGGACGTGATTAACTGTAGAAGTATGAGAGCAGCTCCATAGTCGCTGCTGAACAACTGAACCTTGATTCAATTCTATCCTGTTAGGAATAAAGTATATAATTGTAACTCTCAGTTTAAAAAGAACCGCGATAGCGAACCTTCAGCTAGGCTCCCCTTCCAATAAAACCATGCAGCACGCTCCGCAGTTAATATAGAGAGAGTTGATGATCTCGCACACTTTATGCAGCACAGAACGTTGATATGAGCGTGATATTTGCTTGGCGCGCTAAACATTGTCTCTTGTTGAAACCGGTTTACTAAAGCATTCTGGGCTATAAGTGTTATCCTAATGACCATAAATTGGTTTATGCGGGATTAACAGATATGCATGGTAGTATGGCATCGGCTCATGTTATTTCTGCAATTAATAAATGATTTGTGAGCTTAATCACACGTATGTATTGTTGAAGTGATTATCACTGTAACTCACACTTAAACCTTATAGCCTTTAATTTCGATGCATTACCGTTTAATGACAAAAAAAGAAACAAGTTCCTGTTGGTATTACGATTTTTGTTCCCCATAATGTCACGTTTCTTGCACCACGTGAAGAGATATGCTTAGCGCGCACTGTGAACGTTCAGCAATCAGTCACCGGTACAAACTGGACACGCTTAGAACGTACATGTCTCGTCTATCGACATTACAGGCCGTTGTTCTTGATTAGACCCCTGTTTCAACCTTTTCTAATAGCATTAGCCAAGCTGATTTCTATCCCTCTAAGATTATCAGGTAGTAAGTTCCCGTACACAGTGAATGGTAGTTTTATTCTTTTTTTAGCAGATTGTCCCCCAAGATCACATCAACGTGTGCTACCGGCTGTCAATCAAAAACTGTTCTTACCGATTTAATGATCTGCGGAGGGTTTCCCGTTTCTGCGCCTATCTTTTTCTCTACCCCCATTGCTTTACTTCCCTTTTTGGTAAAGATTTCCACTGGCTGCATGTATCAGGCGGATTCGGGCCAATGCACTGTGATTGAGATTTCTAGCTTTTGCTTGGCTTTGCAACGGGGATACCACGAAACATGAAAGGGGCACCCAGTTGGTTTCCGGATGCCGTTGCATGGTGACAAGGACGTAGATGGTGTGGAATCACTATCTTAGTACCAGCAAAAATATCAATATAGTTTTTCCCAAACGGAATAGCACCTATTGTGACATGTTATAATTAAAGTTTCTACGCAAAACAACCCCCGTAGCGGCAGTAATTTTTGGAAACGATGTATGGTAGTAACATTGATTCTTGACAGACGAAAGATCTATCCATAGCCAGTAGCCCCTGACATACTTGTATGAATGCTTACTTAACCCCCAAAGGGTATCCCTATGTAAAGATGGATGCGGCACCCCACACTGCTTCGATGGGGATGAGGATCGGGATGTTAGTGGCTATACTTGTACAGGTTACAGGGATGTTGAAGTTACGCGGCATCTATTCGACCTTGCTGCACGGTACAAGAAACGGTGCGAGCTATAGATAACGTTTGACTTATTGATTGCTTTTGTATGCGATCAATGGAAACGCTTATGTGCATGTCTAAAAAAAAAAGATAATCCTTCCGTTTAGACACTTGAATCAATTCATCCATTAGTTTGCAAAGCGTTGTGCCACATTTTACACAAAAAGATCAAAGGCATTTTAAATAGATGCAAAATTATGGACGAAATCCTGTATTTTGATTTATCAAGATGATTAGTCAACTGGTATGACTCAACGAGCCGCAACCAGTTGAACATATTAGGATCATGTAAAGGGGAAGCGCCAGCCAAGTCTATGACAGCTGTCGCGAGTTTTTAGGTTTGCATACACTTAAACATCTACAAGGAATAAATTTAAGATGCATTTGCCAATGCAGCACTTTGGTGACGACGAAGCCGGATGTTTGCCAGCACCTCTCTTGCTGAATCTGTGACGGATTTAGATCCTGGTACAGATGATCGGTCGCGCTGCATTGTCTTGTCGTTCGTAAAGCGGGTCATTTTCTGCACAAATGGCCATCCGCATTAACACTCTTACGCACACACACATACACACACATATTTTTTCTCATGTGTTCCCTAGACTTACTCTAATGGGAATCTCAGTGCGACTAGGATGTAACACTGGCGGTGGGTTGTGTACGGTAGAGAATCGCTGTCTCTCATAATCCTTTATGTCTGAATTAGCAAATTCATACATGGTTGTGGGACGTGAACGGGCTGTTGATTCACGCGCAGTGATAGAACTCTCACGTGCTATGGATCGTCTTCGGTTGGAAGTGAGATAGCTAAAGTCTCGACTGGCAGGCGGTTGAGAAGGTGGTTTTGGTTGGTGAGTAGAGCTGCGCCTTGTGCGTTCCTGCGTACTGAGGAACTGCTGCTCTTCATTCGGTAACGTGTATTTCGTTTTTGGGCTATCCAACTTGTTTATCACGTAACGTTGTACACGGGCTGCGCGGGTTGTGTCAACAGCAGCAATGGCCTTCGATGGAGAATGATACGGAGAGGATTCACCGCTGGTCATCGGAGATATTTCATCATCTGTTGCATGGAATGGAGGCGAATTCAACCTGAAATCATCCGAGCTGGACATATTGGCGGAAGAAGTGGAGGATGTAGCCGTGCTCGAGCTTACCACGGGTCTTCGTTGTGATTTTTGAAGCAGGTCAGTTTCACCAAACGGAAACTGCTCTTTCTCTAGCACACGGCTCCGTCTTAACGTATCATCCTTCACACGACGACTTAAGTCTGAGGCAAGAACATTGTACTTTCTTTCGCTTTCTTCCGAAGGATGTGTCTTCCATTGCCTATAGATATCTTGAATATCTGTGATAGGCTTTTGATTTTCAGGCATAGATTTCGTGCGATCACGACCACGAAACGTTTTCACAGGAGGAGACTCCGTAGGTAAGGGATGCGATTCGTAGTCAAAATGCACTCTTTGTTTCTGACTTTCCGGCATGGATTTAGTACGATCCCGACTACGGTACCCTCTAACTCCAAGCGTGGGCTGCGTTTCTGCAATGGAAGGGTGGTGGGAGTTGTAACCGATGGTCTGACCGCTTTTCTCTTTGGTAGCAGGTTTCATAGGCAAGCGTTGCAGATCGCTTACGTTTTGAATCATACTCCAACGTCGATGACGATCCATCCCCTGCCCATCACGCCAGGACCGTTCTTTCTGAACCTTCCTGCTTGCGCAAACGTCTGCAGGGTGGTCTGTTTGTTGTGAGGCTAGTAAATTATTAGTGCGCATCTTCAGAATGGATGCTCGTCGTTCCAAAACACGGTCGTTATCTTGACGCAAGGCCAGCATGGTTTCAACATCCATACTGTGTCTTTTTCCTTTATCTAGCAACCGTTTTGAAATCAAAGTTCTCTGTTGTTGTTCGGATGATAATTTTTGATTGTTGGTGTGAAGGATGCGTGATGATGATCCACTCTGTTTTTCAATGGATTTTTCGACGGTTCTGAGTACCGGTTTTGTTTTTTCTGATGGTTGAGGCATTGCGGTCTTCATTGTAGAGTTTGTATTTTTTTTCGGGATGGATAAAAGTGTCTTTGTTTGAGAAGAGGGGTCGTGAGTGGATTTTCGTAAACGGTGGTCAGCAGGTCTTTTCAGTTCACCTCCGGATGCTGACAACGGTTCATGCCTGGCGTGTCGTTAGATACAGGGTATAGTCACATGTATTCTTACCTCTTGTTTGATGGAGGCGATCGACGGGTGGTAATAGCAGGAGGTGCCCTGCTAGCAGGTCGTGACATTGTCCCCTCAAGCATATGAGGATCTATAAAATCGACCAGGTCACTTGACACTAAGTCAAAGGATGGTAAGTCGTCGTCTCCTAATATATCATACAGCAGGTGGTTAATACATAAATGGGTCCATTTCAAATTAACAAGATAATAGTGGTATACCATTCCGTATTTTATTGAAAAGCATGACGCTTTCGCTTCTACTATTTGCGCTTTTACTTCTTGTTGATTGAGAGGATTCGCTGGTTTGGGATGCCAGGTCGTTATCAAATATGGAGTGGTGACGAGAAGGGGGATAAGATAGCCTACGACGATCGTAGTATGGTTCATCCTGTCGTGAAGGAGGAATGGGTGTAACAAGGGTTCGCGTGAAACGGTGAAGTTCGTCATCGTCAATACTTCGAAGGGAAATACGATAATTATCTGATGGAGTGGCTCGTTCGTCAAGTGCAGTTTCCAAGTCGATGACGCACAAGCAATCATCAAATGGTACGTGGTTGTGAGGGATGGGCATTGTGTAAGGAAAGCTTTTTTTTTAAGGGTGGCGGTTAACGAGTAGAAAGTAAGGAAGGAAAGAAAAAAGAAAGAAGGAAAGAATAAAAAAAAAATACAATAGTGTAACGCACGTAAACAAGTGGTGGACAGTGCTTTATTTGTCAATGTTATCTGAAGGAATGGTCATGCAGTAAGTAAAAAAAAAAAAAAAGTACGAAGGTTTCTATGTAAAGCAAAAACTCAGCATTGTTACACAAATTCTGATTAAGACCATTTATCACGCACTGTTGCATTTTGACAAAAATCAAGGAGAGATAGGTAAAAGAAAGAGAGAGAGAGAGAGAGAGAAACACGTGAGTTAAAAAAAAATAACTCAAGTCATTAGCATACATAATGTGGAGTTTTAGTCAGGTTAGCTGAAAATGGGTTACACGTCTGAAAATGGGGAACGTCTGTAAGCTACAACGCCAGTAAATAGTGACCCTTGCCACAGTTTTGTTTCGATATATCTGTCGTGTCCAAATCAATGATAAAACATCTATAAACCACCAGGGAGTAATTCTTTCTTCTTTTGTAAACCCGCGTATAAAACAAACGATCCATGCTACTTATCTGAGCTGAGCTTCCCCAATGCAAACGAACTGGCTCAACTCTCCTATTCGTTTAAAATGTCTGTAAGCCTATAATTCCAAGAGTACATGATACATTTTGAAAAAAAACAAGTTGTCATCGCTGTCATAAAATGGGGAATTATGGTAAAGATTTGGAAGCACCATCGTGCTAATTCATCTCTTCAATCTCATATCAAGCATCGTTGCGCATAGTAGGCCTACTTGGTCACATAGAGAACATAATAACTGATGATGATGATTCTTGGGTTCTAGAGCTCTGTTCCTCAATAGAGGATCCGCTTCAAAGCGTAAAGCATAGGAATAGATTATAAAAGGAGAACGAAAAGTGAATAAGTATCGATCATTAAACTCTCCTAGTTCATAGCTCTTCAAATATGAATCACATTTTGAGCTATGACCATTTCCTACTGGTTTGTCCTCATGATGAAAAATCATGGGTTGAAAAATAACGTTTTCACTGTAGTCCTGAATCCGCCATATCTGATTGTTCTTTTGAGAATGTGATCACACACATCTGCAAAATGAGTCGTTTTCTGAAATGGGTCTTATCCCCAACTTTTTTTCTGTTCTTTCTTACTACTGTACTATTAGTGTCTGAAAAATATCTTGGTTGTAGACGGCGTAAATTGAAAATGGACCGAGTACTAGCTGGGATCCATTTTTTGCTTTATTCTTCGGACGTTCTAGAATAATTCGTTATTTGGAACAAAATGGTGGTGACTCTAGGGATGTTTTTATTCCTCCTCCTTATGAAAAAGAACTCGCGAAGTATGTAATCATTATTACCAGTACATCAAATATGTATGGTTCATTCTTTTCTTTTTAGTATTATGAAACGCTGTGGAAACTGGTTCCTGGTGAAATAAGCAAGACCTGTGCAGGCAAACCCTCTCGTGCGATTCAACGCAAAGTAAAAAAAAAACTTTTTACGCCTATTTCATCCTTTTTTGCGCTGATGAATATTGATTCTGTGTCAATTAAATACTGACGTGTGAGTTGGATATAAGATGTGTAGTGGTTTGAGAGGTGTCCTTATTCCCATACTTTTCCAGGACTTCTGTCAGGCTCTGTCATGGATAAGGCATCCATGGATTTCCTGTCAATGGCTGTTGCTTTGATTTCAGTGACGTAAATGTATTTAAAAATCAAAGGCGCAACGCCTTTTTCACTCTTTGGCGCTCTTCTCTAAGAACATCTCTGGTACGCACTTTAATTGATATTATGTACATGATATCCCATGTTCCATGTTTATCTTTTACTCTACAAGGCTTTTGATCGAACCACCCTCAGTAAGTTAAATGATTCTATCTGTTTGTATGTATAGTTGTCACACTCATCAGTATATCCTTCAAATCCTCGTTAGATGCAGCATTGTTCCTGTCCACTGTAGTGTATTATTGAAGAAAGAAAAAGGCTGTTCTCGTGCCATTTGGGGTTTTTTTACGGGCTTACCGGTACAAGGTGCTGTGCCGGTCCCCCAGTTACGTGGGAATACCATTCGGGGGTAGGTGAAAAAACATCAACGAAGCGTTCCATTTACTAACCGTAAACGTATTTTTTGCTATTCGAATGAAATTTGTGTTCTCTGGAGGACCAAATTAGTGAAATATATTTCCCGTGCATATCCATCTCCTTTTTAGCGCAAACTTGATCTTCCCATGGATGCAAAAATAGCTCAACAAACAATATATGTTGAATTGGAAGAAAGCCACATCGCAACCCTTACAGTTGGAACATTTACTAGATTATCAGCTTAAATCAGTGTATTTCAATTAAAAGAAATTACTTCTCGAGTTGTCTCCGGTAAGAATTTTGTATTATTTCTTATCTATCTGCGTAAAAAAAAAGGTCAATTAGACGATTCTTGCATACGTGGTATGGAAAATGGGTTCATGAATGTTGTTACAGACGATTCTGCAAGCGTACCCTCAGATGCGAAAATTTTGCCGTTACTTTTTATTTTGTGGGGGTAAACATTCAATTGACGGGCTGATCTAGCTCAACAGCATCTATATCAGAAAAGTAATAAGCAATGATAAAGCTGCAGAGCAAATGCTTAGTCAATTTTCAATCATTCACCTGGGACTACAACTAGCAAGACTAGGGTTCTTTTTTTCTGAGATCAAAATTGGGGCGA
The DNA here is from genome assembly GCA_000697495.1 of Saksenaea oblongispora B3353. Lineage (NCBI taxonomy): Eukaryota > Fungi > Mucoromycota > Mucoromycetes > Mucorales > Saksenaeaceae > Saksenaea > Saksenaea oblongispora. The sequence continues at coordinate 10,023 of JNEV01000970.1, read as the reverse complement.
TTTTCTTGGGGGTTAAGTGCAAGCAGTCAATGGGGGGTCAGAGAGGGAAATTTGCTCTCTCATCGGAGCGGGGAATTTAGCATCCGCCTTGTTGCGCGATTTTTCACACAGGACAAAATAAAAATGACGGGGTTAAACTCCAACGAACTATTCCGATTTTCCCTTCTCTCTTTTGCTGCGAGTTAACTGCTTGCTGCTATCAAACTTTACATTTTTGATGTTCTGTTATCATCATTCCAACTTTTCTTTCTTTCTCTTCTTTTTCAACAGAAAATGATTATCATTAATAACATCAAATATGCTTGTGCAAGTAAGTAAAAAAAAAAAAAGTGTCCCAATATTAAACTGATTTAACACATTTATCTAAGCATGCATCAAGGTTCGTTCACGCGCCTAATTTTTCATCATCCTGACTTAACATACCATCCTCAGGGCCATCGATCAACTCAATGTACTCACAGAGACCGAAACTTAATATCTATACGACCAAAAGGACGACCAATTAGTCAATGCGAAAAATGTAGAGAAGAACGAAAAACAAAAAGAGTTCATCAAAAATGCCTGTGCAGACCAAAGAAATCTGGGAAGCACTGGGGTAAGAATATCCTTCCCACTCGCCTTGTACAGACATCCCAAGTAGACAATCCATCCTACAAAACTCTCACTGTGCGTCAAATAATGTCTATTGAGGCATTGCTACTGTAAATTATACCCTATTCTGGCCGAAAAAAAAAATGGACTGCAGTGCAACACCAACTTGGATAAAAATCAAATGAAATTGATTGGCGTGACCGCTTATATCGTGGATTTGCCATCAGATTTCCCTTTTCCATCAGAAGAAAAAAGATAACCATTTCTGTTCTATATTTTAGCCCACATTTTCTTTGTAGTAAATAAACACTTTCCACCGTTATGACTGTATACTAAGACTACTGATTTAATGTCGCTTGTTACAGATGAGACCTTATCAATTTTAAGGAATGTTTTCCACCAAATCAAATGCATAGGAACAACATTGAAGAAATTTATCAATCACGTAATTTAAAAATGAAATCATACCTATATTTGTCACCAAAAAACTGAACCTACTATGATCCAGTGACGCTTGCGTAATACATTTTCTTTGGATGTACAAAACACAAAATAGGTTTTCTGAGCCGAATAGTCTAACCCTAATTAACGTTCCAATGATAATCTTTAAGAACTTACTGTTTCATAGTTTCACAGATTGTCAGCAGGTTATGACACATACCAAAGAGAATTCGTGCTGTCAAAAATGAAGGGGAAGGCCTGTTTATCAATTTAAAATACGGAAATAATAGCAGTACATCAACTACCTCTCATGGAGCACATGTGCTCATTTGTCTTGCGATGAAAAGCTGTCAATGTTATTTACAGTTACTGAAAAAGCCTATCGATCTGTTGATAGACAATTGCGTGCGAAAAAAAAAAAAAAAAAAAAGAGAGAGAAAAAAAGGACGCACATTAGAGACGCACTAGCCTTAAACCTAATGTAGTCTCATGACCTTATTGATCTGACGATAAATATTAACCTCATTTTTGCTCAATTTGCTACACAAGAATCAGCAATAATCGCTCATTGCCTACTCGAGCCGGAGACCGAATTTTAGATACTTCATGCATTCCGACAAAATCGCTCACATACCGTCCAATCATGCCATACCTACAGAGAGATGCATGGATATTTTTATAGCTTGAATACAATACCCCTATAATCATCTGCACATTATTTTGGAGAAAATTGAACTCAGAAGTGCATTACGTATTCCATCCAAGTCACTCACTCTCCAAATAAGTAGTGTGAGGAGTATTGATCTTGTCACGCAAAAATGCATATATTGTCACGCGCTTGGCAAGCCAAGTCAAGAAATAATACGCCTAATAAAGGCTTGTAAAACTGGTCGGGTAGCTAAAGTTATAAATCCGTATGTATTGTTTATTGAATAACTAGGTTACAGGGCGTCCACCGATAACAGGTGGACGTTTCAAATGATTTTGGCCTAAATTTTGTTATTCGCCATGTGAATAAAAATGCCACGAATATTGCTGGCGGCCGTGGAATTGCGATTCCACCATAATGTTCTACACTCTTTTTGGCAAGTGAGTACAGCATGGATTTTCGCTCCTTGTTGGCCATTTGGAGCAAGTTTTTCGTAGGCATTATCGAGATTGTGCGTGGTGCATTTTGGGCATATCTGGGAACTAAAGTATTCGTCGATCATAAGCACGTGAGTTGGCGACTGTAACATAAAGTGTCTAGCTGCTTATTTGCGACTTGGGGTAAAAATACCTTTCTTTCTTTGGCTCTGCGTTTGACTTCTTTCAGAATACCCTTGGTTTGCGCTGCTATTTTTCCCCACACTGACCCAGAGAAACTGTCATTTCCGTACGCAATAATTATTGGTTTATTTTTGCTCTTCCGCTCGATCATTCGGGTTTATCGCCAGTCTAGTCTCCCCTTGTATCTTTTTGATATTCTGTTTGCCATCTTGGGCGTATTTCTTACTCCCGAAAAATAATCTTTTTGCAAGATCGGTTAAAGATTGTTGTTTGTTGATATACGATCTGGATTTCAACTTTGCAAATCTAGAAAGGAACATTTAAAAAGATTCTTTATCTTCACTTCGTAACACTTCACGTTGTGATCGTAAAAACCCGTTATCTGAGTATGATGTTGCAAACGATATCTAATGGAAGAAATCAGGCTATCGATATTTGCCGTCTTCAAGGTGGGTATCTGGTCTATCAAAGACTTTGCGGACGGATTCGAGTCTAAAATCTGTCTTCGTTGTTGGTTCGCACGGTTATAGCCACAGAGATCGTAATACTCCATTGCACTTTTACGGCGTACTCGGTGTTCTTTAGTGGCATCGTTGTCGGCGGCGACAAAGATATCGATGACACTAGGGTCTACGCCCCACACAGTCGCATCCGGAAGCGAATTCTGCAAGTCAGCAGGAGTGATCGGTTTGTATTTTTGGTTGAAAGGTCTTTTTCTGATAGTCTGATTTTCTTTTTTAGCTTTATCTTAGACCTTTTACGAATTGCTTGTTGGACAGCAACCGCAAGGCTTCTTTTAAGTCTGTTTGGCAAAGCGTTTGTAACGATCAGCTATTTAGACATTGGTTATCAGTCGACCAAAAAAAAAAAAAAAAGAGAAGAAAAGAAAAGAAAGAACTACCTCATCAATTTTTCGATGAGCGTATGCAGCCGATACGTACTTCTGCGGTTTTGCATTCAGATCATTGTCGTCAACAGGTCCATCACCCCAAGTTAGTGATATTGACTTGGAAACTTTAGTTGCGCATTTTTGAAGTTCTTTGTTCTCAGGAAGCGATCTCGGCCATGCTTGGTTTTCGCCTGCCGCTGTTCCATAGATATATTCAGCTAATACTTTTCTCTCTTGTACTGTCAGAAACTTTTCATAGTTCGTCCACTTCATCTGACAGATTTATGAGCAGATACTGTACCTTTGCAACGAAAATTGGCAACCACGTGGTTGCGGATACATCCCTCGTACTGTTGTGCACTTGAAGACAACAGAGGCATAAATCCCTTTTTTTAAAACTGAGAAAGATCGAACGTGGGTATTAACGATTGAAAAAGTTTTAATACCGCTTTAACGTCTTCTGGGATTTTCTTTCCCTGAGCAGCGATCATCACGAAAAAAGAATAGCAGAGATCTTGAGCGACTGTGGTATTATCTGGTTTTTCGATATGAGATAGGAAAAGTAGAAGTTTGCGAAGAATGATCCCAATATAACTTTCCTCCTGTCCGTATGGCTCTTGCACATTTTACTTAATGACCTTTAATAGTCCCTGCCGCCGTAGGTAGGGTAACAAATCGTCTTACCCTGCACTATATCTTCTGCGACGTTTTTCTCTCGAAGTTCCTCCTTTTCTTCATAGTTTGCTTCCCGCTTTTTGCATGTCATTCCGCCTTAACTTGGCCTTTGCTTTTCTTATTTAAACCTAGACGTTGATTTAGTAGAGCTTATTCATTTTTCCGTCTTCACCTGTTGTGGATGATCCGACATCCTCAATATTCTTGTCAACCTGTGCAGAATCCTTCCTCGAACCGACCTCGACGGGGACTTCATCTTTCTATTCCAATTCCACGACAGAATCAGAGCTATTATATGTATGAAGCGTTCCCGGAAATTTCTCAACCATAATCTCGTTAATCTTATCCATATGGTTGTTCGTTGGGTTAAATTACACTGTCGGTATATACTTGGGTATCAATGTTGATAGTGGTGCTGGGTATCAAAGGCACAGGTGGCAGCAAAACCACTGCTTTAAGTCTGATGTGGGCTATTAAACACAACAACAGCAATCATCTCTTTAACTCTGATGTGAAGTGAGGTTTGAAACACGACAGCGATCATCTTTTTTTTTTTCAGTGTGGTGAGGGGTTTGAAATATGACAATGACAACCTGCAGCTTCAACATCTCTGGTGCAAGTAAACTTGCTGTATATACCTTTCATGTGTTCCTAGGGGAGACCCCCAGACCCCTCAATATTGAAGCAGCCACACAATACAAAAGTGTGTAGAGCAAAAAAAATTGACATTTCGGCCAGGGCGAAATCGCAATTGGGTGGAGCCAATGGCGGCTGGATCGGGGGTTTTACCCCCAATCACACCGCGAGCGGATATTAGGGCAGCGAATAGCAAGGGGTGCAAGTGCAACCAATTTTTTTTAACGAATGAGAGCAATAATGCGTCGATTTTTTCTCTTGCAGAACGGTCCCTTTGTTTTGTGGGCACGGAAGGTAGTCTGGTACGTGACACAAATATATTAGCCATTCGCGAAGGACGAAACACGCAAATACAGCTATTGACGCTCTATTCTGCAAAGCAGTAAACATCAAAATGATGGGTTATGTAAGGTTCATCTACATTTATTACTTGATCTACAAAAAGTGTAACTATTGTGAACAAAAATCTTAGGTAAAAATGTGTCAGCAAAAAAGCATGTGGCCCTATATCTTCTGACATGTGCCATACTGATCACAGAGGCCAATCTCATTGTAGAATGAAGAGTATTACGCATTTTCAACATATGGTCTTATACACGGGGTGTAGCATTTGTTACAAAAAGGATGGTATTCTACTATCAAAAAAGATCTTGGATTTTCTCACTTTTGTACGATTAAGAGTTTGTATGGAAACTTCAGATCATTTAAGACAGTCAAGATAATTTCCCATAGTGAACAGAACGCAACTATTACTTCAATGTAAAAAAAAAAAAAAAAAAATGAACGTTGCGTGTTGAAAACACTAGATGGTACTCTGAAGAGAAAAAAAAAACAAAAGAGAACGACATTTGCTGCCCGTGAATCCGGAATATACATTATCCTGATCACCCTTTGAGTCCAGATCCTCTTCTACTTGTAACTTACATTTATCGAAATAAAAATTACGCCGTCATGCTCTGGAAATTAAGCTGGAGATGCCTGTGATACAGAAGTAGTAAAAAACGGAAGCATTTCACGCTTTCTTGTCACAAACGATTTTTCATGAAAGCGTAACTATAGGGTTTTGCATGTGACCAATAGAACGAGTTTGCGTTGACTGATTACCAAGAAAATAGAACCATTGTTATCATAAAAATGTGGAACGACAAGTTTAAACAAAGTTCATGCATGATTTGCGTGATTACATTGAAGCTGAATATGCTTCATTGTGTATAAATGAGGGTATTTCATTTGACGTTTACATGTCTGAGGAGATGAACCAAATGAGTGGGCAGAGTTGTCTCGTTCGAATGCAGCTATTTGGAGTGAAGGATGGGGAGCAAATGTCAGCCATGAGAATAACGCCTTTGCGCGTATGCATACGTTGGCAGAAGCAGGATCTTCCATTGGAGGCACTGAAGAGGAAGGTTTAGCCGATCTTGTTCATTCCCTAAACAGAGCACGCATATGGTGAGAGTGCGGACAGGTGACGAAAGCTAGGACAAGAGGCTCATAGAGAAAATATACTCCACAGCAAATCGAAAAGCTGTTTGATTTGGTGAATGAAGAATCATAAAAAACGATTGAGGAAAACTGAATGATGAACTTGGCAAAGAGCATGAGCAGTACACACGGAAAATCCCATTTCGATCTGTGGTCCGGCCAGAGTATTACAACGAAATCCAGGAAAATATTACCAAGCTTTACGATTTTTTACGACAAGTCATTTTTAGAGCACAAATCTTCGTTAACGGATACATCGTTTCCCACGCATATAACGAAACAGATACCTATGTCTAAACCCAGACTTTCTGGTATTCGGTTTGTCAGTTGGTGATTGGCAAAAACATAACAAACAGTAATCCAAATATCCCGTCTGACCTACTTGCTCATTGGCAACAATTTCGAATTCAGCACCCTTTCGTTCTGTTTCCTGCGCCAAGGATATTCCGGTTACAGCGATTCGCTTGCAGCCGCTTGCAAAACATTGGCAACGACATATACCAACAATATTGTTGAAAACTTTGAAAGCCATGGTGCAATTTTCCTTTCGCAAGTTAAAGGCCTCAGTACCGGTATGCGGTGTTCAGATAGAAATATGCTAACGAAAATTTTGCTTTTTTGCTTCATCAGAGGCTTCCGAACGGTTCTATCAAGGCACTTGCTACGGAGTATGTCTATAAGCGAGTTGCGGGAGGGGATTGCCGATGGCCGGAAGCGGTTGAATTGATATCCGTGGATATCGTGAATGCGGTTAACTCTCTCTGCGAAAAGCTCTCTGGTATTATTCCTCATCCTGCTACGACAGAGGCCATGTCCGCTTCTCCTGGAAAATTTGCCCTAGCGCTTCGCCATATCTTACAAATCTATGAAGAGAAGCACCGGCATGCCGAGGAGTCAAACGAGAATCTACCGCGACTCTTTAGCTTGTCACCATTACCATCGAAACACTGGCGTTTTGCAATAATCAACGCAAAGGCATTGGCATGCTTGACTCCACTCTCGTACCAAACTGGATATGAACAGAACCTTGCCATGTTCCATACTATCTTCGACTTTCGGAAGTTGGGCTACAATAGGTAAGACTTTTGGTATGAAGAAAGGGGGAAATTAAAAGTATTCAAAACTAGTCTTGAGGAGTTAACGAACTCATCAGAAGATCGTGGTGTCGTCTTTGTCAATCAAATAAACTCGGACGGATTCGCTGTAGACTTCAAATTTGCAAAAAAATCCAAGAGAACCGAATTGGCAATAGTTGATGTCGAATTGGGTCCTGGCGACTTCACTGCAGAAGATATCAGTGACCATTTTAGGCCATGCGCTGTTGATCCCGGCCGTTCACAAGCTTTTACTGCTTCATATGGATGCGATAACAATCCACATGAAGTTCACAAATGTTCGACACGCGAGTATTACACATACACGGGGTCACCACCACGTCAGAAGAAGCTTCAAGCTGAGAAGAAAGCGAATGGTATCGAAGAAATTGAGACAGAGATGGTGACGGGGAAAACACAGAATATCAGATCTTATGGTGATTATGCTCGGTATCTCTCTCAACATTTGGACACGTTGTTTCAATTTTGCGGTGCCTCGAGAGCTGAAGAACGTTTTTGTAATTTTCAAGATCGACAGCGAGCATCTGAGGAAATGGGCAATATATTAGTTACAGGAGGCAAGAAATACAACAGGAGAAAGCGCAAACATACAAAATAGAACAGAAGTCTGTGAAAGAAAAAGAGAAAGAAACGTAAAAAGAAAAAAAAAAGACTGTCGGGTAGGAAACTTTTATTTTGCTTGGATTGATCTGACTGAAGCGACAGGTTATCAGGCCCGCCGACGTCAACAATGCGCTCCCGCTTTTTTTTGTCAGCGCAAAACTTGGCCTTTAGACTGCGCAAAAAAGTACTTTTAGCAACGTAAATTTATCCGCAAAATCCAGTATTTCAGTGTATTCAGATCAGAGCAAAAAAAGTGATGCGAGAAGCAAGCTTGATTCTGAGACATCTTTTTGACTCCTATTGTGGGAACTGTATGCAATTTGATTGGAAGCTGACCTACAGTTTAAAACACCGTCTGTAAGTGTGCTGCGCAGGATGCTTTCCAGATGACAGCCATCTCTTCCATGGATCGGTCCAGTCACATACGTGACAAGTTTCCTTCAGCAGTCCACCATCTCAAAAGGTATAAAAAGGGGTTACTTCATGGAAAAAAGGATTTCTTCAAACTGGGATATCTCCCCAACCGTTAGGGTATCATGGTCTTCATTAGAAGGCACCTAATGGTTGACATTGCACTTCCGTAGACTTTTAGGCTTATCATGATATAAGTCTCGTAAGTCGAACTGCCCACATCTTCGGATGTGAGAAGCATCGCTCGCTGGGTTGGGGTTGTTTCCTGGGGGCCGTTCACCCTGACAGCGGTCTAATTGTAAAGGCAATAAAAAAAAAACCAAGAACATTTCCAATTACTGCTGTGATACTTGATAGTCCGTTTGTATCATTCTTTAACGATTGTGTCAACGTCTTGCAATCTCTTAAAAAATGCGATCGAACAAACTTCATTTTATCAAAGATCAGTACACGCTCCCATTTCTTTCAGCCCTTTAAAAACGACGTCATTTTCAAGATCCACGTCATCCGCACAACGACTCCTTACTGATCACTAGTAGTAGACGGATGCTGGTTGGAAATTTCAGTCATATAGCCTCTTAGCGGTCAAAGCTTCTGGGACCTTAGGCCGGATGCAGTCTACTGGGTCTAATTACGATTTGGAAGGCTAACACCGTTGATCTTCACCTTGATGAAGATGGATAACACGCACGGATACAACGCGAATGAATTACCGTGCTGGTGACCTAGTGCTTGTTGCGTCTGAGACATATTATGGACTTGAGTCCATAGCGTAGAATCGGTTGTAGCTAACCGGTAGTTCCTGGGGCTAGCTACGATGTCAATAGGAGATCCTCCAGTTTCGCTGCATGCATTGAGCTCCTGATAGAAATAGAATATCGATTGTTTTCTGAAGTAAAAGTCTCTTGGCCTCACTGATTCTTATTGTCTGATTATTTTTCCATCGAGTTTTTTGGTATCGCGCGTAAGCTCTGGTCATACCCAATTATGTGCGTTTGGAAATCGATAAGATACCAATCGTAGTCAATACTTTGCCTTCGAAAAATAGAGCAAGTTGAAGCTACTTCAGTGCAAAAACAAAAGATGTTTATATGTATATAAGCCTTGAAAGGCTAATTGCGTTTTTCTTGTTTTGGATGTAGCCCGGTTAACTACGCAAATCGCAAACTATCTTAGAGCATCCGCCTTTTGTTCCAATGGACTATGCGTTCTGCCGATTATAAGTAGAATACTTTATTTCGACCGTGGGTTGCTACAGATATCTTTGCTTGCAGTTGCTTACCGTGCTTGTTCTTGTTTATCGCGCCAGTTGCCCTTTTCTGTTCCCACATGTTTTTGTTTGTCGTCTTGTCGCTCGTTGATTTGCTTGTTTTTCTTTGTCCGTTTCTTCGTCTAAGCTATTGTCGTGCGGTGCCCCGGTAAACCCCACTTCCTTGCTCGCCCTCTTGAGTTCGTTCGCCCTCTTGAGTTCGTTCGCCTTCTTGAGTTCGTTCGCCAAACGCCATTCGTTACATGCGCCGCAATCAACCCATCGCCGTGACATCGGGATCCATGGAGGTCTCATGCGTTGAGCGTTTGCGCGATTCAACCCACCTCCGGGTACCTCCCCCCACAGAGCCAGGAATGTGCACCAACTGACCCCCGATCGACGCCGTCCAGTCCAACAGACAAAAGCCATCAGGACCGTGCCGTTGCCAACTCAGGCCTAATGAGCCGGCGGGATGCATGAACTTTAGGAATGAACCTCTGGCCCCATGCGAACCAGTCGAACCGAAGTTCTAAAAGCGCATGTCGGCTAACACGAAAGTGAAAGCTATTCGGAATGATTCAGTACCAGGAACCAACCGACCCGTAGACCGGACCCACAGGACCATGCGTTAACTAACTTTAAGGCCAAAGCTAGCTAAATGG
>JNEV01000967.1:0-11814 GCA_000697495.1 Saksenaea oblongispora B3353 | reverse complement strand
TGTTAGAAAAGAGTTGTTTTATATACTACGGTATCAACGCCTGGGATCACAGATTCCGTGATTTTGAATCACAGCCGCCTGCCTAAGTTTTAGCTTTGTCACGAACTGAGCCACTGCCTCTTTCAAAATTCGCAGTGGCAAGCTGGAACGCTATTAATGCTCCCGAATAGAGTCCGAGTATTCTGGACCAAATCGTCTAGCACTTACGGCCCTAACCAAGAGGCAGATGCTAGACAAATTGTTTAAAAGGTAAACTGGTAGCTATGTTTCTTATTGCTATTGATTTTTGAGATAGCTTTTCTTAAACACTATGAGAATTTCGTCGGGCACTCCCTTTGAGCACTCTAATTCCAATATGTTCATCAGTCTGCAATAATGAAACACAAGACAAAGGCGTCCGACTGTGAGAGAGTCTGCTACCTGGGAATACGCAAGAGATGTAACTGTTTGAACAATCAAAAACTCGAGATGCATGAAGTATATATCTAAAAAGGCAGTGCCAAGAGGCTGACAGCGCCGTACAATTATTATTACATCCAAACAATTTATCGCATTGAATTGACAGTTATCTCAAGAAGATCTTTGATACTTCTAATAAAGAAACTTCACTTATGGGCACTTAGTTTGAAAAGGAAGGAGTGCCCGACGAAATTCTCTTTGTATAGTTCTTTTCGTTTTACATAATTTCTTCTTTTGCTCATTAAAAAGTCATTACCCGAAGTGAAGCGAGAACTACCTTTACTGGAAAGGATCTTGAATTTTCTCCCTTTGTATATAAACTTCAAGATAATTTCCTTTAATGTACCGGTAGTCTATACTATATGTCTTCACGTCTTTGAATGCGTCTCCCTTATTTATAATTTTTATTTTTTATTCATCGCTGATCTTTCAATATTACTGGCCCTCACTAATTTATCAACTAAAAACGGGATCTTATCCTGTATTCATTGTTTTGACTTTTTTATTTTTTTTCTTTTCATTGTCTTTCGTCCTTTTTTCTCCTTCATTTGCTTTTTATGTGGCTTCTGCGTCTTCATTAAGATGGTAACTCTGCTCACGAAAGACACCAATCTAACGTTATAACAGTTGTCAGAAATGATATTTGAAGGGAACCCTGAGCTTGATCTTGCTGACGCTTTCAACCAAAGTGCTACGCAAGATTACGAGAGATATTTGAGCAGCGTTCTCAATTCCGCAAGAGGCTTACCGATACCAAAAGAAAATAAAAAAGAAGCAGAGTCGTGGTTAAAGCAAAGGGAAATCAAAATCGTCTGTACAACAACGGAAGCAAGTAATCAGGAAGCAGCTGTAGCAAGCGTGGTGGCAAAATCCATGAATAGTGAGCCGACAAGTTTATCCTTGAGGATCCGTAACAACCATATTATAAGAGCAAATGGCATGCTTTATCTGATTGCGATAGCTAAGATGTACGATATCCGGGTATATCTTTTCTCTACGCAAAGCAAACCAAAAATCGTTGGCAACAGCCATGCTCCCCATAACATCTCCCTGCTATATGAAGTCGATTCATACACAGCGGCCAGTCGTTGGTATCCTTTGTTCATCGCAAAATTTACGCTTGTGAGAACAATCCGATCCAAACAGCCAACCGGAAAATCCCCTTATATTAATCCTGCTGCAACAAACAAGAACAATGCTCAGACATCGAGAAAGAGGAAGGAACCAGCATCGCTTGGTGTGATCGATGAAGTGATCCAACAAGAGCTGCGGAAAGAGATGTAACTATCGTTAGCGACTTGAACATTGTATCCTAACGTTATTTTGTAGCAAAAAGAGAATAAATATTGAATTCTCCAGAACAACAAGAAACAAAAAGCCAACACAAGCTGGCATGGAGAAGTTTAAGGAGAAATTTATGAACCAAAAAAAGACACCGAAGGGCTTGATCACTAGCAGCGGAGATTCGGACCATCTCTTCAAAACCCTGAAGAAAAAATATGGGACAAAGGCTTCTCCATCCGCTCTTGAACGTTGCCTTAAAGGGAAACCATAAACCTGTTTACTTATGGAATGATATGGCTAAGACGTTTTATCGAAATCAGTTGAGAAAAATCGATGAACGTGAGAAGCAAGCTGGTCCAAGTAAAGAAAGCAAGAGAAAGGCAGGCGGTGATCCTGACAGTGGCAATGATGGTGGGAGCAGTGGGGATCCTAGTGATAACGACGGTGAAAGTGACGATGAAGACGACAACCATCAAAGATACATTCGGCTAGCTACAACCAGCCTACGAAAAATAGTTCGGCCAGACGTTGATTTCAACGCTGTAAAGTCTCGTTTGTTGGCGACGCAACAGTCGAACACCGCAGTTATGAACGATATGGGAGTAGTCTTATCTCACTTCACAGACATGGTACGTCTGTTTGATAAGTAAGAAATTCCTAACATGTCACCACTAGATACTTCATGGAGATGCGTATAGGTTTATCGGATACAGGAATTACGACACCAAGGTTGATTTCGCGCAAGCTTTTCCTTCCGGTTATGATTTCGGAGATCTTGGATTGGTACATACCATTTCGTCCTTACCTTTTTCTACGGGAGATGACGCCGCGAAATCAAACATTTTTACTTTTCAGCAATTCCAGAATATGTTTTATAGCACCGTGGGTCATGTATACACAGAGCAGATGTAAGCTACAGTACTAAAGTATCAACGACCTAATCCCGCGTGTGTAGATCTGAGCCATGGAGGAAGATAAATGTTATATTATCTTCTTTGGTCGAGCGTAATGATGACGCCGTAGCTTCACAATTCCAGGAAGACTTCTTGCGGTTACTATACTGCAACAAACAATATGTACCAAGGGTCACTGTATCAGAAGTCCCTCATAAACACAATCCGTCTTCTTCTCCGAGTAAACCTGACCCCGCAGCGAATGCATAGATACCTTGAAATCGCTAAGAACAAGGCCGAAGAAAAGAAGGCTTGGAAGGAACGACAGAGATCGAATAATTCTGGGTTACAAGGACGACGTAATTGATCTTACTGGGTAAAGGAACTTGAGAAAGCTTACCTGAAAGGCCGTCCCTCTCACGTTATCGAAAGTATTCAGCGCAAAACTGTCGATAACATGCCGAAAAGAGAACAAGAAGGGGTGCACCAGCAGCTGGTTGAGGAAAAAGATAGAAGTCCTAACGACAAGGACGAGTATGAAGGCTATGTTGTTGTTGATTTGGATGGTGATCTAGTCAATGAATCTGAAGAGGAAGAAGATGCTCCTGTTACTGCTGCTGCAAGCTCTCGAGCTCCTACAATTGTGAAAGAAACCAGTGCCCGCGTCATCCGTATTTTAGTTGCCATTGTCCGAATGTTAGTTGAATCGCCAAAAATTACACGTATTATAACTGCAAAGGATATAGCGGATGCCGCTCACAAGAGTACGACATTAACTCCCACAGAGAAGCAGACTGCAGCCAAGATTACCAATTTTCTTCGTCTTTTTGTGCCGCGAAGGGCTGAAACTGATCAACCATCAACAAAGCATATACTTACGGTGTTACCTATTGCAGCGTTGTCGAACCTGGTCAGCACCATTCTAGAGATGGAAGCTCGAGTGAACAAATTGACTGTTGAACCAAAGGACAAGTGGGCTCTTCCGATAAAAGCTGGAGGTTTATATAAGATCATGAGAGATGAATTCGATATACGCACTACCCAACAAAGTGAATTCGTTACCAGTGAATTTCAAGCGAGAACCGAAAAGCAAGCTATGTTAGGAGCATTTTTCCAAGTCGACAAAATTCATCGTATGATGAATCGACGCCATTTATTCTTTCGCTGGAGACTCATATTTGTCAATGAATGGACGGTACGAATCAAAGGGGAGGTTGATCGCCGGAGAACACGCAACGTATCCGCGCTCGAAGTTCGGCGAGGTGCACGAACATCAGCTGAATCTTCAGAAAATACTTCGCTAACGTCAATGAGATAGATCAATTGATCCAGAGCAATCAAGCAACTAAAACCGATACGCAAGACAGTGAAGGACTTGGAAAGACGACGAATGGATTGCAGCAAATCGGCTTGCAGGCGCACAAATAGCATGGCCTACAAGAGGTTGAAGGAAATTCGTAAAAGATTCGCAAAGAGCAATACGTTGCGATTGATCTAGAGGACCAGCTCAAGAGATCTCGTACAGAGAGATATAGGCTTAACAGGATGAGAAGGGAATCTACCAAGAAAGGGAAAACAAAAGCAAAAAGCAGTGAATCGGCAAGTCAAAGGCGAAAGAAGAAGAAACGGAAAAAACGAAAAGAGGGCAAGCAGAAGGAATTGCCAGACAAAGCAAAGATCACAGAAGGGACCATAACTCAGGTAAATATGGTTCTATTCGTGTGAAATAAAAGCTTATAGATAATTAGATGGTACCCATGGTGAGGCAGCTGTTTGAGCAGGGTTCTGTTGCCGTATGTGGGGTCGACCCAGGGATCCGAACAACCGCAGTGACAAGCAGCACAAGTTATCAGTACATGCTGGAGCGAGTCCAGGGGTTCTGTAATGAAACAAGGAGTGAACATCGCCAAGATGCTTACGTAACATGGAAACTCCAAGCACCGAGAGTCAACTACTCTACGCATTCGGATCAGCATCGTATTCGAAGGGAACGTGTGCGACAAAAAGGAAATGGAGGAGAGGTTCAAGAAGTCAGACGGATCGAACGAGAGAGACGCACTCGAGAAATACGTACTACGAAGACATACCAACGACTCGCTGATCTCGAGCGAAGGCGTTTTCGGGAGCATTTGGCCTCAGAATCGGCTGTTCATTTTTATGGGAACTGGCGACCATATAATTCCACAATCAAGGGCCACGCTCGTAGGGGAACCAAACGGCTTCGGATGGAACAAAAAAGAAAAGGGCTAGTGGCTATTGTCAATGAATTCAACATCAGTAAAACATGCCATTGGTGCTTGAAACCGTTACAACTGCAGAAATATCGCACAAACGATGGGCGAGTTCGGAAGTCGACAGGATCAGTCTGCTGCGTCAATCCTAGCTGCACTACCTTTATAAACGGTTGTAACACAATGAACAGGGACGTGAATGCGTCAAGAAACATTGCCTTAAAGGTATTCTCCATGGTTGTATCTGTGGACGGGAATTCCCTCCCGGTATTGAGCCCCCAGCATCCGAGCACCTACCAGCTCGATCCTTCTTTTGCTCGTCAACCGACCTCGGTTCGACTCGTGCATGGCCTCCTGTGAAAGGCAATTACCGAGTAAGTAGATTCATAACATCGCGTGTCGGATATTAATTTTGGTATAGATACCTGTCGGTGTCACCATTACGCCGGGTCACCAATTCTACTTAGCCAAAATTCTCCCGAAATACCTTCACTGTATTCATTATCGGAGATCATTAAACTAAACACAGACTCGCAAAGATGTGTCCGATTGGGATATAGACACATCATGTAGCAATACGGCTACACTGACTTACGGCTAGTTGATACGCAGTCATGCGAGTATTCTACTGGAGAATTTTGCCGTTCGTTACCGTCGAACGTGAAAGTTAGCACCGATCGCACGAAGTTACTAATCGAGGGCAAATTTATTTTAAATCAAATGATCGATGACGGAATTAACACTATATTTTTTACTCCATGTTGCCGGTAATTAGGATTATGTAGAATACTAACCCATAATACTAAATTGTACTTCTATAGGATTGGATGCTTACGTACTGGCGCTCTCTTTGGTGGCAAATAGTCTGTATACTGCCCACACCGTTTCCTCTCTCAAAATTCCTACCACAATGAAAGAATTTGGGCGAATCAAGGCTGATTTGATACCAAAGCTATTCAAATATCGGGTATGTAGTACTCTCGTTGCTATATGAACGAAATAGTAATTGTTTTCAGGATTGTGTGTACAATTGTATGAACATTCATCAATGGGCATTCACAGCCAAAAGAATAATAAAAAAGATGGTTGGCGTAGCTTCAGTGATTCCCCACCATCACAAGCTGGAAAGCAACCGGAAACCATGTGGACGACAGAGACATGGATGTACCCACATGACAATAGCCCTCTACCTCCTCCTCCCGCAAATTTCCTACCATGAACCTTTGAGCAACTCTATATCATATCTGCCATTATTAGTCACAGCAATCTGAATCACAACGATCAACACCACGCATACACAACTGCGTTGTAAGAACCTGTTCCCAAAAGTATCTTCTTTACAACCCTACCGAACTAGCATTATGATGGTTTTCAGAAATTATGAGACACTGTATATAACTTCCAATAAACAGGGGTTTATGTATTTTGAATGTATCCCTCTTTACACAACCGCATATAAGGGCCTAGTTGATATCGAGGCGCTGTTCCTCTTGGTATCAACCATTCTGCTTCCACTATCACACGCTTAATACGAGCCTTGGTTGGCGATATACATGATCGTTCATGTTTCCTGTTGCCTCAGACTACACATCGTCTCTCCTGAAGCACCCTATTTATATGACTACGTATGTAAGAGTACGCGAAAAAAAAAAAAAACGGAGCAGCTTGTTCTGAGCTGTCACTAGATCCTAGCACCATGAAAAATCGGGTAGCCATAGGAACCGTGAAGTTCCTGAAGGATGTCTTGGGTACGACTGGTCCCTTGGAGTACCCAATGATTATTTTTCGCTTGTTTATGTGATTACGTTCCCACGTCCTTTTTTTTAAAAAAAAATTTTTTTTTCTTATCACGAAGCGTGAGGGTGTAACTTTACTAATCAATATCATAGTCTCTCAGACATTGTCCAAGCCAGTTCAGATACGCGACGAAATTACTAGATTGTAGCAGACAGCAATTAATATGAGTCAATAGTGCAGGGAGTGAACGGAGACGTTGACTAATTAAAGGTAGTTGCGATTGCCTAAGGTATGTCCTTTTTTTTCTTTTCGTTTTCTGAAAAATCCGTACGGACTGAAGCGAAGTTCCATCTAACACTGTCGACATTTCATGGAAACAGTGTAGCCTGTCAACAATCACTGAAAGGAACGTTCTGGCAACTGGAATCGTATTTGCCCATGAACAGCGCAATATCGAACATCCAATCGAGGGCGACCCGAGTCCTTCACGTTTTGAAAAGCCGACGCCTCAGTGCACTTCTTATCAAATGCTGATAGACTATGAAAAAGAAGAACTTGAACAGACATCAGTAAGTCTACAAGTAGTAAAATCTCGGTTTAATTATGTACATCAGCTGGTTTTAACGGTTATAACCAGGGTTAATTCTCAGTTTGACATACCATGCTCTTGGGAAAATTATGACATAAAGTAAAAATAACTGCTTGTAACGTCCTGGAAGATATGGTTACACCAGTAGGTATTCCTCTGAAACAATGTGTAGCATTTTGGGAAGCTAGGGTCCTTTTGTCAAAATCATGGCCGAGTATCGAGGCTCATCTACAAAAATGCAAACCATCAAAAGACATAGTCTCCAATCTGGCTGCAAATTCATCTGAAGAAAGTAGAGAACTAGTCGAGAAAAATCAAGTTTCTGAAATGGGAAGCAACGACAGCGATAACCTCGCACAACAGAGGCTGAACGAAGGTAAGCTGATAGCATTTCTTTGGTTTTTTTTTAACTCATGATTGAAAACTCCAGTGATATTCAGTGTACCAGCACCGATTATAGTTCAAACAGAAGGAACAACCACTAAACTTACGAACAAAGCAAGGTCAACAAAGTCGTCAAAACAAGCTTACAAGAAAAATAAAAAAAAGTTCACGAGAATTGGATCGATCGTCAAACAAGTCAAAACAAAAGATCTTGTAGAATATAACCTGACGTTATTTCCATGACCATATTATTTTTTTTTACAATAGAAAGCAAATCACAACAAAAATTAGTATACAAGTGAAGCAGTCTGATCTAAAAAGCAAGGAAAGCGGGATGAAAGCGCATCTCTAGGTTCCTGTAGTTTACGAAAGGATACTAAATGGCCGATCCATGGTTCCTCAAGCTCACAGGAATACAAAGTGGATACCAGAGGCTCCTGTAGTTACGCGGTTCTCGAATTTCAATTTTTGTCTTAGAGAAAGGGTGAGCAGGCGGAACCTGCTGGAACCGGCTTCCCACAGTGGTTTAACTCTCTGCAGAATCTGTGTCTAGTACAACATATCCGGGACACTCTAGGACTGGGAATCTGGAATGCATGCCCCCAGGCCAAACGTATCTGAAAAGGAAAAAACGCGAGTCAGTACAAATGCAGATGCATGTAAAACAGTAAGCGTTATCTTTAATGTGTTATATCCTTTCGTATCCACTATTACCAACAACCGTTGGTGCTTGAGCCTTTTGAATGCTTTTCAACATCAGCCAGCGGTACCGGACACTTTTTCTTGCATACCGTTCTGGAATTTTGTATCTCAATACGATTAATGGGACCTTGTCGCTTAGTGCAGACAGTGGTGCTGTACGTCATTTTCTACAACATATGTCGTAAACTAATTCTGGTATTCCGAGTAAAGATCGGACGTTATATGTACCAATTGGAAACATGAAACCATTTGTTTGTTGTTTAACGGCTGCATCCCAGCTTCTCATAACGTCGCGTGACCACGGCAGATTTATCTTAGCTATAAGCGTGATGAACAGATAGCGGGCATGTAACAACTCTTCTTCCTTTTTTTATGCGAATTAACGACTCGGAAGATACAATTTCCTCACGTCAAGTAACAGAGAATAATTCCATCATTAGTGCCTAACTGAACCACCCGAAAGATTAGTAGATTTTTGATACGTGAGGTTGCTGAACGATGCACACACGGCATTTATTTTGACGGATGTGCGGCAGAGAGCACTGCGATAGAATTTGAAGATGGAAAGAATAGCATTCTAAAGCATATTCATGAATACTCTTGCGACAAACCATCCATCGAATATACGTGTACGAAGATCATCAATAGAGATAATCCTATGAATGAATTGCTTCTCGATATCAACTTCCATGCAACCTTCCCTGAATCATCTGCTTACGATATTGCTGCTGAGATCGGTTGTAAATCATATCATCGTCCCCAACAGCTTGGGGAAAACAGCAGGGTGCAATGCCTCGTCTCTTACATTTCATGTGCAGAAGTAAGGGCTCAAATAGTTTTGAAGAAACCGCATAGCTGATAAAGTTCAAACTAGGTAGATTTATTTTCCGAAGTGATCAAAGCAAGTGATGATTTCAAAAGAGTTATCCAAGATGTTCTGAGAAAAAAAAATCCCTGGGCAAAATATCAAGCGCTACAAACCGTTTTTGGACGATTCGGCTATTACTACCCTTCAAAAATTATGCTGGGTACTATAGATCCGTAAATGTGTATTGAGTAACAAAATTTTATTTTAGGTGGCATGTTGGTGTGTGAACAAGGAGATGCGGGGCCCCAAACAGAGAAGCACAGAGAAAACTTGCACGATGAGATATATTCCATCGATAATGTAGCAAGAAACGTCATGCAAGCAATTAAAGACGGAAAATACAGAAAAATCATAGGTACCTTGCAATCATATGAAATACAATGTCCCAACTTTATAATAGGTGGCGATTCTGGAGAGCTTTTCGTTAACGATCTAGAAAGTTGGAAAAAATCCATGAATTATGAACCGGCAATTGTCCAGTTGAAAGATCTGAAGCCGATGTATGATGTATTAGAAGACGTCGAACGGCTTCAAGTAATTGAAATCTACAAGAAGATACTTGGTGGTGTCCAGTATATACCATTCAATAGTCCTGTGAAACTTGTGCCGCACATATCAAAAGAAAGTCAAGTTGAGCCCTACCTATCCCAATTCCCGTATCTAAAAGTGGATCCCGTCACAAAGCAGGCAATTAAACAAAAAGGTACTCGGACTGGTTTCTATTCTACTAAGATAGGTACTTACGCTACTATAGATCATATTCTCTGCTATGTAGATCCCAGAAAGATAACAAAAGATCTGTATGAGGACCGCGTGCAACGAACAACGTTTAGTTTTGTGACGGAGTCTGGATGCAATGGACGTGGTCATGTAAAGTATGGCGATACAGTTTATATACGGCTAGGCGGTGCAGGACTTGAAAGTATTCCTGGAAGACAGCCTCATAAGTTCCTATCGTTGTTGCCGTCCACAC
The DNA here is from genome assembly GCA_000697495.1 of Saksenaea oblongispora B3353. Lineage (NCBI taxonomy): Eukaryota > Fungi > Mucoromycota > Mucoromycetes > Mucorales > Saksenaeaceae > Saksenaea > Saksenaea oblongispora. The sequence continues at coordinate 1,694 of JNEV01000967.1, read as the reverse complement.
TACCGACCACTGACGAACAAAAAATAGAAAATAACAGCAAAGAGCGCTATGCAATAGCTATTGCTGCGAAGCTATCATCAAATCACCTTCAAAAATGGTAAAACTACTACAGCGGCGTAATGTGGACTACCTAGTCGCTCACGTATATGAAAAAAATATTAGGAAGATTATTCGATACATCGACAGCGCCAGTAATCAAGAAAAAAAGCACGATCAAGACACCCATGAACAATTTATTACGCAACAATCTGAAACAGGTGTACACGACTACGTCCACGTGGGAGATTACATAGCTTTGCAAAGTGAAATAGTTGATGATAAGAACAACTGGTTGTTCGTGTGCTTGTGTATGGCTCCGCTACCATGTTTATACGATGGGGGAATTACTCTTCAGAAAGTAGTAAATCCAGTACTACAGTCGTCCCGTGTATCGTTACTTGCTGCTAAACAGTGCTACAAAAGCAACAGTATTGCAGCTTACTGGCGCATCGATCCAGATGAAATGGATTCACCCAACCGCTCACGGTATGAATTAGTAAAAGCGCTAGCTGATCATTGGAAGAGGGGGATTCAGCCAGACGGTCAGCTATCAGGTTCAATTGTCCTTGACGTGGGTGACCAAAACTACGGCCTTGAATTCATTAAAGCAACTACTTCTCTTGAACAAGAAATACGATTAGTTCTAGAGCGCCTCCGTATCAAAGCTGAACCATATACAGAAAAAATCCGCAATTTCGATGGGAACAAAAACGATTTGAGCATCCATGCAATGTATGACTCCTCCTTTCGACTGCACTTAGGCTTCCAGTCTCTTCAATATGACGAGGAGCAGAAAATAATGCAGAATACAGAGCAAAAAACACAGTACTTGGTGCTGTATGTGCCCTACTACGAGGTAAGGCTATCACGTGCGAGATATCGATTACTAAAAGTGGTAACTATCAGCTTGATCTTCGAAAAGATTGCTGGGCAAGCGCTTCATTCATTACCAGTATCGAGTATGCGATAAATCCTCCTTCCGATAAACAAAGGCCGAAAGAGATAAAAAAGGTTTTTGACACATATGGATACTTCTACGCTTCAGCAATAACGCTTGGTAATGTGTTCGATCATAGCTAGAAGCGTGTGGCATGCTAATATATTATAGGAGGAAGGATTATTATTGAATGGAGCGCAGAAATGGAAAAGAAATGCTTCTCTGACATTGATACGTCCTCAATTGAATATACCAATAGAATCAAGCAAGCGGTTGTTGATGCTATCCGCTTAGATCGGCCACACCAAATTACTGGTAAGGCTGTTGTTTCTAGAAATGTATAACAAACAGTGTTTACTGGTAGGCGGAGATCCCTCTCTTTTGTGTAACTCCAATGGTCGTTCCTCAATGCCTCTTTCGCGTCTTGATATCGAACGATGGATAGAATCTATCGCAACAAACCCCATGGTTATTCAACTTAAACAACTTATCCCGACATACTGTCTACTTCCAGGAACGTTTAAAGACGTTGTTGAGTATACATTCAAAAACGAGATTCGAAAACAGTTTTTAGAAAGTGGCACCAATCATGATCACTATATAAGCCATAGCAATATCGAAACAATGAGGAATTATAGACATGTGCCCTTCTCTATCGATTCTATCCGACAACACAGACTATGGATCATGTATGCAAATGGATTTGGAGTTAGCCAGG
>JNEV01000965.1:0-17917 GCA_000697495.1 Saksenaea oblongispora B3353 | reverse complement strand
GGAAGCTTCATCCGTTTGTACCGCCGTCTGGGAATAAGGCTTCTATTGCAAGTCAGATTCCTTTTGTGTTTCTAGCCAATTCTATACTTCGGGCTACTGGGTATGACAAGTTTACACGATCCGTTTGTCCATATGTGCGACCTTCGGAGATACATGGCCTTCCTTTGGATAGCGGTGCTATCTACCAGCTGTTTGGTACTAGCCAAGGTACAGAGACTGGCCCCTTGATAGAAATCAACGACAGCCACGGGCGTCAGATTACATCCTACACCGAAGCTCTTGGCTATAAAAGAGCATCTTTGGATCTCTGTTTGACCTGGAAACCATCGATCGTATATGCAAGCAACACGGATTGCAGTTCCGAGACCGGATTACTATAATGCCGTTCAACACAGCTATTATCACTGGAACAACATCCGGCAAAAAGCGTCGTCCTGAATCTCTTTACGAATCGCGAAAGAAATTGCGACGAAATCCTCGACCTCAGACGAAGTTTAAAGGGAGCGAAGCAGAACTGAAAACTGACATTCAAGAAGTGACAGACCGTATTAAGCAGTATGAAGCGAACACAAGAAGGTTGTCTAAGGAAGTTACTCGAGAAGGACGAAACATTATGGAGCTGAAGCAAGGAATTGCCAGTTTATCTCGTCTCCGTACACCAAATGCAATCAAGAAAAAATCAGAAATGATTGACCGCCTTCGACAAGCAAAGCACATGAGAGCTGATAGACAGACGCTCCTTAACGCAGAAAAGCGAAAACTTTCTGATGCCAGAAGTAGAAGATATCATGCAAGAAAGGTAAAAAACGCATATCTATTGAATTGAAGAGTCTAACGCAAGTGCTTTTAGACATTAGATATGATTCACTCTGGCAAAAAAAGCAAGAGAAAGCGCAAAAAAGAAGAGGATGCTGAATCAGGGGATAGTTTCCCTACGCCTCAAAAACCTGGTTGCGAAGACTTCCCAGGAACATATGAGGCTAGACAACTTTCCTGATGGGACAGTCACTTATGCTGGGACTGATTACGAGTGGTGACCATGTCCACGACCGTTAGTATTCCACCTTCTCGCTATGACTTCCATGTGGAGCTGTACAACAGATACCAATCCTTAGAAGACCATGGCGATAAGATGTCTGTGGATATTGATGACGATAAGAGGCAGTTCTTGAAGTTACCAAAGCCATTGAAGTCTCCCGCAGCAGATTTAGACTGGACGACGAGGTCTAGAGCAGCACGAAAGAGCACAGAAAGACGGAAGAGGAAGTAAGTTGAGCGACGTAATATAAGAAGGCTGAATGATTCATGTATTGTATGTAGTCACCCGAAGGACGAGCTGCAAGTCGAGCAGAAGAACTACTTTCAGAAAATAGTATGGAATGGTCAAATACTGTAGAGCAAGCCAATGAACGCCACAAGGTAATGAAGAAATCTGGGAATGCGTTTACAAAATGCGGCTGTCGGTAGATCGCCCAAGAAACTCGGGGCGTTTTGAGAGAGTTCTACAAGTCGAACACCGAACGCAAAGCCAAGAAATATCTCCGAATAAAGAAAAATCAGGTGTACAGGAAGAAATGTTTTGAAGAACGAAAGCAGGTGCTACGGGAGGGAGGGAGAGATAAAAAGACTGCAGTACTATGTATCGGTACCCAAGGAACTGGTATCGGTCTTCGGATTGGAGGACACGCAAGAAGAGGGGTTAGTTGGATGAGACGGCTGCACCGACAGGCTACTCCAGTCGTAATGACGAACGAATACAGAAGTAGCCAGACGTGTGTATTTTGCTTCGAAAAGATCTCACGCCCAAAACGAAAAAAAGTTGTCGATGGGAAGATCAAAAACATCTCTGTCAACGGCGCGTCTTTATGCTCCAATCCCCAGTGTATAGCCCTAAAAACTGGATATGCCGCTCAAGGCAGGGATACAATGGCTGCTCTTGCGATTGGACTTGCAGGGATTTATGCTATGAAGAACGGATCTTCTCTTCCGCCTTTTAGGCCCTACCAAAACGTCAGCCAATTCGATGCTGAATTGAAAAAGATAAACACGCCCACTCTGTCAGCCTGCTGACACGATGGCGCGGCACTTGGCATAGGCCAGGACCACAGCTTCGGCTGGTAAGTTTCAATCAGAACTATGTACCATTAAACCTACTAAATTTTTTATTATATAATCCTATCCCTATCTCCGAAATTGTTCAAATACCCCTTCAGTATTACTACTTGATAATGGAGACCCATAGCGGCCAATAGACATTTCAGTTGATTGAAAATGGTGTGCACGTAATGGTGTCAATTTATAAAATGACAGGTTTATCTCGATAAATCTCAAAGATGTACAGAGTATTGCGCTATGGTTTGTAAGTAGGAAAACCCTATGATTACTGTCAAAAGTTTCGATAAGTTCCATCGTTCGGATCAAATGATGCGACGAGTCGACAGGTATCTCTCCCAGACTGGTGTTTCCAATTACTTGTATCGGTATGTCTTTCCACTCTTTGTTTCACTGTTGAACCACAAAATTTTAAGAGTAAATATTCTAGACAAATATTTAGTTCCTACAGTTGCAGTAAGTTTTTATTGTAGCAGCAGCAGTGATGGTAGTAGCTCTAGTATTGCACTTACCGCTTTTTGCTTATAATGAATAGTTGCTAATGAAGACTTTCAGAAGACAGAATACGTAAGTCATTGAGCATACGACAGAAGACACTATGAAGGGCATGTACACTAGTATTTGGGTGACTGGTTGTATGCTTTGCCGTCCTCTTGTAGTACGTGTTATTGCCCTCCGCAGATGGGAGGACAAACAAGCTGGGTAGTATACTTTTTAAAAATATACGTTGCTGGCTTTGGTGTAGTTATGTGTAAAATTGCACAAAATGCGAAAAACTTGGTCTCCTCTTATGATGGATATGTATAAAGAATGTCATAACCTTGCTAGACCTCGTGAATGATCTGTTCATATTATTATACGCACCACATTGTATCCTTAAAAAACCCAAGGACCTTCGCTGCTTGACACTTGTTTCTTATTGTTTCTCATCGGCAGATCCCAAAAATTGGGATTGCTCTACTCCAATTTCATATCTCAAAAACCTAATCACTGTAATACAACTTTCATATTCTACAACGTCATAAAAGTTTATTAAAGGATGCGACATCTGATTCCTAAGCATACAACACGAAATTTAAGCAGATGTCACGTTTCTTATCTATGTCAAAAGAGTGGTATTGTGTTTTGAATTTTCATCGAGACGTCGCCATTCCTTGGCAACACGTTGTAAACTTTTCGTACCACGGAACAAATATCAAGAACGTTCAGTCATGAGCATAACTGGAATAACCTTCGATGGACCCATGTCACGGCTATGTTGTGTAACACCGAGATGGCGGCTCCTGTGGAGGACAAAGGGAACAACAGATAGAGTTTTACAGAAATTTTTTTTTTCTGAAGCAATATCCCCCCAGTCTTGATTACTTAGAACAAGCAGCCGTGGCAGATTTAAGTATAATAAAGCTCATCAAAGCATAACCATTTGATGCCCCAGGTAAAATGACTCCGGTGACGAATGTCGTATTTCTACCATAGCACCATGTATTTACGAAAGAAAATCATAAATTACATCCAATAAATGTGTCAAGAACTTGAAACACCAAAATATTACCAGTTTCTAGCAGAGGACTTTTCATGCCGGCCATTAACTTTAATGAGCATTACATGGATTCCTCCTTCCTGTCAACCTGTGGAGGCTGTATTGCGGACGTGCTTGACATTGCGGCCTTGGTTTTTTGTTTTTAATTCTGAGCCGGAACTTGTAACAATGCAACGTTTACTCAGTACAGTGTGTGTCTCTTGTAATATCATCCAAAGAAACCCCATGCTTCGCATGGTATTTTAAGATCCTCTATGACATTAAGCTAGTACTCATCGACTGTAATTAAGGAACTTCACATTAGTTTTGTTCTCTACCGTGCTATACAGTAAAGCTGTCGACAGAGCAACATTTAACTAGGACACAATTTGTGTAAGAAGATATCTTTTCAATTCTACGATCTGATAAGCGTCTGCAGCTATCTCTTCCGTTGTCCGACGGACGGTACCATCACTTCCAACTTACTCTGCTCTTCTTTTCTTTATCACGAATAGAGTTATTCCGGCGTTGTGGCTTACTCTCACTGTTTTATCTATCTGAGTAAGCCGAACTGCTTTGACCTGAGATGGCTTAAAGCATATGTGAATCGGCCCAAGTGCAAGTCCACACATGTTGATGGTGAACATACCCCGACCACTCACCATTTCCAAACTTCTGTAAAGGCAGTTTGATAGTATCGTATTGCTTAGAAATCGCTGTATAATGCAGCTTTTTGCGGACCAAAGAAACTTAAATAGTGGTTCTATCCCTAGGTATACATGTGAAAATCCAATAGATCAAGTAGTATTGACGCTGTTTATTTAATTGATATTCTATAGTTTTTTTTTCATCTGTACACGGTTAAAAGAAAGCAAAACAAAAACAAAGGACAAGGAAAGCTTAGTGGAAGAAGTAATCAGACTCCTTCACAATATTGATATCGAACTCTCCCTTGGGTGGCAATGGTAGGAAAGTAAGCTCTTCCCACGAATGGACATATTTCCGTGAGTTTGACTTCTTTTTTACCGGTGCTTCTTCTTCATCTGCTGCTTCATCCTCTGCGGCATCCTCTTCGCTGAGACCAAATAATGCGTCCATCGCAGCCTGATCCTCACTTCGAGGTTGCTTTGTTTTTGAAACTTCCATATCATCTCCAATGCTTGCAAAGCCGAGTTCTGTTGACTCCTCGGCACTAGCCGCCTTGGCTTTGCCCTTCCGTTTCGATTCCATTTCCTGTGACATTGGGACCCTGTAGTCTTTATAACGTTCCATAAACTCGCTGCGCAGGTTCTCCATGATAGGTTGGGAATGAAGTTCGATAAACTGGTCACGAATCACCTTGTTCATTTCGTCCACATCACAAGCATGAGTCCAGTAACTATCGTGCACAGAGGCAAATGTCATGCCCTTCTCATGGCAGGAAACGGCAGACATCAACATATGGGTAGCGTCGAGGGAATGAATAAAGTTGGGTGGGAATGCGGTACTCTGTTTAAGTGCGTTGACAGGACGAGATGCATCGGGATCTTCAATGAAAACGGTTTGTAGTAAGGTTGACACTTGCTTTTTACCCGATCGGCGGTATGGTTGTACGATGGGCAATCCAAGAGGTGTCGTCCAAATCACAGAGGACATCTGGTTTGCTGTTGGGCTTCGAGCAGAGAAACCCTTGCTCTTCTTCTTTGACTTGCCTCGTCCGTTGATGGGGTCATCTGCAAGCAGAACCTGTTCGGTATCAGGATCGGACTCGACCACACCAGCTGCTTGTAATGCCTCCAAAGGTACACTTCTGGCAATACGCCTTGCTGAATCAGTCAGCCAGTCCTGGATTTGGCGTGCACCGTTAAACATCTCTCCCAGTGAAGAGAACACCTTCTTGGCCAAATAGCCTGCGAGAACATAGATCTTCTCGGGAGGGATATCACCACGTTCTCTCAATCGGGACTCGATCTGTGCACGGGCACCAATAAAAGTAACACCGTACACGTTGGTCATGACTGTCTGCTTCACCACCTTACGACTGACTTTGCCTTGCAAAAGCTGTGCCAGCTCATCTCCTGCTGCTGCGTCAATGTCGATTTGCTTGTTCACCATGTCAGCCACACCAGTGTAAACATCTGCTGGTTTATCGCTAGGTGCAAGGTTGACTGCTCGTGCACCTGCCAAATCACCACCCAAGGCAGCATAATGCTGCAAACCGTTACAGGTACCGTCCTGATGAACAGGAAGATGCGACAAATGCTCTTCCGGTTTACCACTTTCATGAGCAGCGGCCACTTCATAACAGGCTGCTAGACACTGCCAGGGTGATTCTGCGTCCAACCACCATTTCTTACCCTATCATGCTAATGTAAGTAAATCCATCTTACAACAGCCCCGTTCTTTATCCTTACCCCGAGAGGGTTCCTAACAGAATCCAAGATGTTCTCCATATTCTCCACAGTGAAGTTTTCTCTCTCCGTAAATGAATGTCTACAGACCATGTCAGCAACCTTTATCTCCAAACAAATGTGTGATCAGCTTACTTGTCATAACCGTACAAGTTAGCCAAATGGATTTTGAGCCATTGCCATCCCCGATTGCCCAGTGGTTTTGCTTCATCGAAGTGAAGAAGACCACGGCACAAATCATTACCCAAGTGGTTCAACGTAGGAGGGATAGGGTAGGCACGGCCACGGAAATCCATATTGTGAGGGAAATACATCGGGATATTCAAAAACTAAAGACACAGCATCAGTACCCATGCCTATCTACCTTTTGTACATCTTGTTACTTACTGCACGAGCTGTTTCGACCTTGTAGTTTACATCACATCGCAAACTGTGGAAATTCTTGTCCTGGGTTTGGATTTCCTTCACACGGTTCACCCATTGGAATTTCGCCTTTGGATTGGTATCATAGTCCTCTGGCTTTGGAGGTAAAGGTGTCGGCTCATTGATCGCCGGGGGGATATCTGCGATAGGCTCGCCCGTATTCCATGCCTCAAGAACAACCTTGAAAACGTCCTTGTTTACTCTCCAGCGAGTGGATCCCAACACATCAAGACCCGCAAGGACACCAGTGTAGCGATCCTGTTCAGATGCCTTGTGCAAATAGATCAACTGTTCAGGTGAATCCTTGATTCGCATACAGGTGGATTTTGCTGTCAAGTAACCGCCAGAATTATAAGACAGCCATGGACGAGGATGAACAATCATAGGCAACATGCGTGGGTGAAGTGTGTCACGGACAGGTTCACGTGAAAGAAGATCCGTCAAGGGTTCAGAGAACTTGACAATACCAACACGCTTGCCTCGAACGTACTGATAGGTGTGGAAGAAAGCAGGGATATTCTCGATACTATACGTAGGGAAAAATGAATTCCCCGCTGCATACATTGCTGATACACTTACATTTTCTCTCCTGTTTCTGGATTTCTGCTAGGGACAGGAATTTTGGCGGCATCAATCAATATACTTGTCAACACACTTCCAACTTTCGCACGGATGGTACTTGGCCATACAGGTGTCCACTGGCCGGTACCAACGCCAGCACCAGTGTCACCTTCAGACGATTCAACCAAGTCTCGCATGCTTTCCTGCTCACGTGCCATCTTCATATGTGCCTTTCTTACAGCCATGTTGAAAAGCTTTCCGTTTGCAAACAACGTATGTACTTCTTGATTTCTGGCCAACAACTTATTCGACGACTTTTTCATCTGTGTAGCGTTGTATTCCATCTCCACAGCCTTGCCAACATCGATCACAGCACGAGCTGTCTTCATACCGTCCGCAATGCCCGAAGAGTTGTGCAACCGAAGTAGTTCAAGAATAGTAATAATGGCGAGCTTCTCGGGAGGTAAAAGTTTCAAGAAGGGAGCATAGCTGGTTCGTTCCGTTTCGCGGGTCAACGCATCACATCGAGCAATCTCTTCTCTCAACAAAGGAATCATCTTTTCATGCCAGTCCCACATCGTTTTCTTCAATGGAGTAAGGTTCATCGCGTTCAATGTATCACCACGTTCCATGCTCGCTTCGCGATCATGAAGAAGACGTTGCATCGCAACTTCATAACCCTGATGTTCCAACTCTCTCTGTAACTCGTATGGATCTACCTGAAGAGCTCGTCTGGGATCACGTAGGGCTGTCAGCTGTTCTTGCAAAAATTTGACACCGACAGATTTCGTAGCAATTGCCTCAGGCACTTCTTCAATAGGAATATCAATCGGCTTTACTTCTCGGCGAAGGGGTGTCTCTGGTTTGCCCAGAATATTCTCCGTTGCACTCTCAAGATCCAGCAAGAGCGTTTGAATTGCTTCGGAGGTACTATCTTGGTTCTCAGTGATAAGCTACAGGAACACATAGATTAGAATTGACACTACTATATTTTAAAAATACGTACATTTCGGAACATGGCAACGTCCTGTTCCGAGAGGAAGTGTGAATTTATCATTTCCTGGATCGACATATCGCCATCCGCCTGCATCTCTTGAAGCAACGCACGGGCAGTATAGTAACTCTTCATTCTGTAAAACCCAATCAATGATCACTGCGATTTGTCCATTGTCTTGCTTACTTTAAAAATCCTTTGACAATGATAGCGTATGTATGAACGTCTGGGATCAGGCCGTAATTTTTCATGGAATCAAACCAGGCAAGGCATTGTTGTGTCATTGGCGTAGGATTTTCGATAAAACCGTTCAAAAACGAGTTGTACATTGGAACATCCACAAAGACCTTCATCTCCTCAGCCTTCGTCCTGTACAGTTCGTGCATAATACGTTCTGCTCTCTCCATGCTTCCGCTACGAATACATGCGTTCAGAATTGCAAATTGTTCGGCAATAGTTGATGGGAGGATACGTGCGGTAAGCCGGAACTGTTGCAGGGCGGGATTAGGTAGGATAACAGGACCGGACGGAACTGGCTCTTCCGGAGCAGGTGCTGGAGCTGCAGTGCTGTAACGCAAGAAGGAGGCCGCAAGAACTTTAGGGAATGCGGTACTACCATTATGCAGTAAAGGTGTCGATCGCAGGGATAAATGGGTGTGTGTCGACGATCGGGCGAGAAGTGTTCGGGGACCGTTTCGAACATGTGCTGCTTGCCTTGCTAAGGACAGTGACATGATCGCTCAGGAAGTGTATGGTTCAACTGTAAAGGTATGAAGATAAAATAGATGCAATAGTTATGATATGAAGGAATATGAGTTATGAGAGTAGATATTTTGAACGGTAAAAGGGGTCCCAGCTGAAGGAAGTTTTTTTTTTTTCTTTCCCTTGTCCTGGCTTTTTGAAAGTCACGTTCGGACTGTCTTCTCTGGACCTTTGACATCCAAAAAAAAAAAAAACAAATGAAAGACACAGTGCAAGCTTTCAAACAACCTAAAGTTAGTGTGCGGGTATTAATATTGCGTATATGTCTAGAAATACATAAGCTATTTAAGATTCTACAGTATATGAAAAGAGTTACGAGAGAACAGCTGACAGCTGTCAGGACGGCGGAACGGATAAACGATCTGCTTCCATGAACTTTTGATGTCGGAGTTTATATGAACAACTCCGGTTCTTCATTCGCAGCAAAGAAAAGCATCGGCTCTTTTATTATAAAACAATGGGCTATGCTTACAAAATGACTTCTGAGAGCATCAATCCAACAAACCTTCTTGAACTCCAAGTACTAGCTCAAGTAGTAGTCGATCGGCAAAACAAAAACGACATTCGTGGTAGCATACCCTATTTAGCGAAGATCGCGCAAATCGTGGACAATCAAAAGTTAACGAAACCATCTGGAACCAATGAGGAAGAAAATATTCGATATGAAAAGCAAAAGACTGAGCTAAACAAAGTGAAGGCGGATGCTCATGCGCAACTGGCTGAAGCATATTTCAGAACTGGCAATTGTGTCAACGCCGAGGCATCACTGGTATTCTCGGTGGAAATTTGGGAAAAATTTTTGGAGAAAATGGAAGAAAACAGCGACAGCGAGAATGATGAGATTAGGAACCATCTTCTCAAATCTTACGATCGACTAAAGGATTGTTACGAGATTATGGATAAGCAAAAAATGGCGACTTACATGGACGCAAGAAAATCAAAACTGCTAGGAAAGCCCGATGCATCAGCATGACGATACGCAACCAACATATGACTGGAATGTTCTAACTTGTTGTCACTCTTCATACTCGCGTACCTGAGGCGGCCCTACGATTTTTCATGCCAATTTGTTTATTCAGAACGCTTGAAGGTTGCATAACCAGCATGGAGTCAGAGAAGTCTCGAGTCTCACGTACGTAGTAGGCCTGTATAAAAACAGTGTATAAATAAACGTTCTACGGGCAATAGTGTCGTGTACTGCATTGCAGTAGCCTGTACACTACTGTCATTTTCATTATTTTTACCAATGCATTCCTACTAAGTTGCACATGCGCAAGCGATCTACTGGTATAGCGAAATCAATCACTTTAATAAGAACTTCCATTTATTCTGAAGACAAATAGTCCACAAATCACAAAATACTGAGCGATTACAAGTACATTCCTTCAGTACGTCTCGCGTGAAGTAACTAAAACTAGAAAAACAAAGAGGGGGTAGATGGTGACGGGGAAAAATAATACAATAATAGCATCTAAAGAGAACATCTACGACATGTCCGATGCAATGAATAAACCTAATGTAGTTTATCCTTATGTGCCTTGTCTTTTCGATGCAACCGCGAGACCCTTGGTTTTCGTCCTCCGTGGATGCCCCGGTAGAGTTTCTCGCCCCAATTAAAGCACTCTTTGCAACCGACCTCCTTGTGAGCCATGCATCCCGGCTTCCCACTTGACACGCGAGTCCATTGATGCGCAACAGTAAATGGTTCTCGGTCATCACCTTTCCATTTGGTTGAGTACTCTTCTTCCGTCAACTTATCATGGAGCATGTCTTCCACCATCATATTGTTCGAGGGCCGATTATCAGTAGGGCACTTTTCACAGACTTCTAGACCATGTCGTGTGCAGAAGATAAAACCATTGATGGTGACACTGTAAGAATCAACACAGTTGTTTGTGTCGTCTTCCGGAGCAAATTGAGAATCCATGTAAACAGTAGAAAACAGAAAAAAGAAACAGTAGCTCTATAAACAGCATGTTGCAGCCGGGTATTTATGCAAAACAAAAAAAAACTTAGCTTGTCGATTTCTCACATCACCTTCGTTTGGAACAAAAATCACACCACAACCAAAACCAACACTATTGGTTTTCCACACACGGCAATACCAAGTAAAAAAATGTAACCACTTCCCCTTCCCCGGAATTGCTTAACAGGTACCTTGACTACAATGAACACCAATACAGTTCATGGGTTTTGCCCTGAATAGTTTACATTATCAGAAAGGGAAAAACAGTAAGAGAAACGGGTTTCGCTTCAGGCCGGAAGTAGGTCAGGTGCGTTTGACAAGGTCCCCGTGCCCTCCCATAATGAGGAACACGGAAATGACACGCATCAATGAGAAGCCTTTCGACTATAAAAATAAGAGTGCATCCCTCGTCATGTCTGTTGTGTCTCTTTTGAAGAAAAAAAAAAAGGTATTCAATGACTGGGTAAGTGAAGGCTTTGTCTCTTCCCGTTGTTTTATTTTTGCGTAGCCAATCCTTTTTTCTCTGGAAAGCTGAGATTCATTCACGCGAATAATGTATGCATGACGACAAATCATATTGGCCATCCCGGTCCGAAAATGCTATGGAACAAAAAAAAAAACGTTCGTGGGAAGCCATTGGCTTCAAAAAAGATGAACAGAACCAGTAACAATTGCGAACGGATGTTTCAGGTTACTTGACAGCATGAACAGGCCAAAAATGCTATTTTGGATTGGTTTAAATGACGTTACTTTGAAAATTGCCCGCTCACGATGTTTGCCGATCAATGAAATCCCGCATAATCCCTGTCGCGTGAACAAAATGGTGATGGTAGCAGCATCACTTCCGGGGGAAGTCATGGTCCCTCCTCTTTCCAAATACTCTAGTCGCACAAAAACATCACACAACACATGCATCTCTTCCAATGGTAAATGGGTACATGTATGGGCCTGAAACCAAACTAGCTATACTTTATATTGTTTGGCAAAGTTCCGGATTAAGGGGGGGGGAGTAAAGAGTATGATGGCAGATATCCTTTCACTAACAAAACCATTTGAATACAACAAAATAGTGTTCTTTAAGATAACAAACGTTCCTATGACCGTCCTTAAAGTCATGCTTGGATACCCAATTCCTTCTTAAACTGGTTGATGGTTTCCAGATCTGCGCTGTACTTCAATACATCGTCGCTCAACTTGATTACGCGTTTTCCATTGCATTCCTTCATTTTAATGACGATATTAAGCGGCTTGCTTTTTCCACCCGAGCTAAGCTTGATGAAGTCATTTGTAAACGACGTTCCAATACCAAAGCTGGCCTTGATTCCTGCCTTTTCAGCAACATCTAACAGATGTATGGCACGTGGAACATCCAGAGCATCAGAGAACACAATGACCTTTGTTTTAGGGTCAATGCCCAGTGATTTGTAGTGCTCTACCATCAGGGAAGTGAATTCCTCTGGACTTCCTGAATCTTGTCGTACACCCGTGTAAGATTCCGCAAGGCCCCGGCCAAAGTCCTGGAGGAACACAGGTGTCGTAAAAGTATCGGTCAAAGCGATCCCCAATTCGCCTTTGTATATTTCGTGCCACAGCTGAAGTGTCACACGATTAGCATGTTTGACTCCTTCCAATGCCGAGACACCCATAAAGAATTCGTGTGCTACGGTACCAATTGCATTGACACCATATTTCATTGCAAGGTAAACATTGCTTGTACCCATAACGATACCCTTGCTACCGCCTCGGGCCTTGTAGGCTTGAAATGCTGCGTTGATGGAACCCATCACGATGTCATGTGTCTTGAAATCACGTCGTCGTCGCGTACCGAACTCGGAAAACACGCAACCATGCTCCAGTAACTTGGTGGCCTTCTGCTCCGCCTTTTCAGCCTGACCATCATAGTTCCAGTCGCGATCAACAAAGCGGAAATAGGCCTCCGAAATAAGGGCAAGCAATGGAACCTCGTACAGAATCACTTCGTGCCACAGACCTGACACTTCAAGCTCAAAGTCTTCCGTCACAGGGTCAAAGCGTGTCTTGACCTGCTCTGAAGGACGATAGCGAAAGTTTGACAGGTAGCTGACATAAGCATCATCAAAGAACTTGAATTTAGATACATAGTCGCGTTCTTCAGGAGTCAGAGAAAGATTCTCCATAGCTTCAAGTTATACATAAGCCATTGATATAACCAAGTACCATCACCATACCTTGAATTTGCTTCAAAAGCCATTCGACCGCAGCTGCATTCAGATGGAGCTCCTTTTCGCGGTTCGTAAATTGACAAACCACTGGAACATCTTTGTAGCGCTTTAACACCGCATACTGCATGGTGAACTTGTAGAGATCATTATCAAGGATGGACGCGAGTGCTTCGTGTTGTGCTGACATGACAGGGTACAGATAAACCTCTCTGGTGCAAGTTCATACAAATGCACATCCTACGAAACAGTCACATGGTTAAAAGTGATATCTCTGTATATATAAGAACAAGTACGTATATAAGGGTTCAGACAGGACAAATTACCAGCTTCACTTGGATAATGAGGCTGCACAAGCAGTGGATGAGATCCGTGAGTGGCAAGATGCACAGTACCTTTCCGCTACAGAGTGCTGCTGGAGACTGTTTGCATTTACGGGATTTACCTAGGACACGACATTGGCTAAGCCATAATAGGGAAAAATGTCGTGTCGAGTTGCACAGATATCTAAATAAAGAACAACGTACTACACGACATTGTCTTTCAGAAACCGATTCCCAATATGTAAGAAAATTGTCGTGTCGTGTAGTACATGATATAGAACAGGACATATACAGTAACACGTATTGAAGTGATTAAAGATACGCAATCTCCGCTCAACAAGTATAAAAGTAGTATCGTTTTCTCTTTTGCTGACAACTCTATTATCAATTTTTTCCTCATCTCGCCTCTCTCCATTTAAAGCACTTTACTATGTACAGTCTCATTGGACAAAAGTATTTTTCCATTCGAGATCTCCTCGAAGGTGCACAGAAGGAAGCCATGAAACATGGGTTTGCAGTTGCTACCAAGAGCAGCAACGCCAGGACCATCTATATTCGTTGCGTCCATGGTGGAAGCTATCGCAACACCCATAATGTATCGGAAGAAACGCGTAAGCAGAAGGGATCCACCAAAAAGTCGGATTGCGCGTGGGAAATGTATGCAGCCCTACCAAAGAACTCGCAACAGTGGGTAGTGAAACGCGTCGATTCCTTGGAAAAGCACAATCACAACGTGGATTCGAATAACGCCATAAACTATCACCAGCATCGAGTCATTGGTGTCGATATGGCAACCAGAATTGCAGAGCAAAGCAGAATAGGAGTTCCTCCTGCGAAAATTTACGAGACACTACGATCTGACAATGGCAGAAGTGCAATCAAAGTGACAGATATCTACAAATACAAAGAGAGATACCTTACCGACAACAATAAAACCGAAGTCTCAGAGCTCGTGGAATATCTTGAAAACCGCAATTACACTGTTGGTTACGGATTGCACGCAAATGGTAAAAAGTTAGCTGCAATGTTCATTTGCCACCCTATTTCTGTCGAAAAAGCACAGCAATTTCCAGAAGCAGTTATTGTGGATGCAACATATAAAACAAACAGCCATAAAATGCCGATGGTAAACATAGTTGGTATCAGTAACTTGGGAGTTACAAAGCTGCGAACATTCCTGATTGCCAGCGTATTGATCACGTCCGAAAAGGAAACATCCTATAATTGGGTTGCTCAACAAATGCGAGAGCACATCTTCCCCAATATGGAGCCAGGACTGTTTGTTACTGACGATGAAAGGGCACTTACAAACGCTTTGAATGAGGAGTTCCCTTCAACGCCTAATACCCTTTGTTGCTGGCATGTATTAAAAAACTTTGAAAAACATGCTGCTGGCCATTTTGAACCAAAAAGCGATGAAAGGGAGTCTTTTATCAAAGCTGTTCAGCAGCTGCTCTTTTCACGCACCGAGAGTCAATTTACATAAGCAAAGGAGGCGTATGCTGCTGCCGTGACAAAAAGCAGAAAGACGCCAGCTGAGCTCAATCAGTACCTTAGCCTGTACGTGCATAGAGACTTGAAATCGTCAAATTCCATGTTTACTAATTTTTAAATTAGAATGTTGGAGAGAAAGGAAAAATGGGCAGGACCTTGGGGAGAAAAGTACCTTCATTTTGGAGCTCGCTCATCACAAAGAGTAGAGGGCATTCATGCCGTACTTAAGCAAGCATTGGTTAATATCGCAGGTTTAAGGAAACAATTTAGTAAGATAGATCAATGGATGACCAAGAAGGTAGGTTTTGTTACTCTATTGTACCATGTAAACTTATTTTCCTTTGACGTCGTCTATGCTTTAGTTTGAGCAAGAGCAGCAAGAATTTGCTTGTGAGCAACAAAACCGTCCACTTGTGGATAGAGCAGATGATAATATGATGCTACAAAACCTGTTTGGAAAAGTATCTCATTTTGCGATTTATAAGATCAAACAACAAATGAAAGCAGCGAGATATATGAAGGAGGATCGTAGCAAACAAAAAGAAGCTGTAGTTGACGACGAATGTACATGCGCAAAGAAATACAACTTTGGTCTGCTCTGCCGCCACGACCTCTTAGACAGGACTGAACCTATAGGGCTCTCAGAGATTTCAAACAGATGGACCCTTAACAGCCAAGAAAGTAAGTCAAAGATAAAAGTCCTTTATAGTATATAATCACGCAAATTATGAATCCATACCAAACTAACATTGGACCCTTCACTTTGCTTTAGAAAACTCTGCTCTTTCTTTGTCCACGCCGTTATCGAGTGATAAAATGAAAAACCGTTGTGCGGACGTAATGCTCGAGATTCATACTTTGTTTGAAGGCTGCGAAACTGATCAGCAACGCTCCGATCTTCTGACATCTCTAGAAATTGCGATCGAGAAATTCCTTCCAGTTCCGATTGCAGAGATCGAAATGCCTGAAAGAGTCGTCATCAAAGGACGGCCAAAAAATACTACAGGGGCCCGAGACCCATTAGGATTTGAACATGCCGAAAAAGAACAGAAGAAGAAGAAACGGCAATCAGCCATGGAGATTAGCTTGGACAATGACGAACGAGGCGAAACTTCTTCAAAAAGAAAAGCAGATAATTATTCCGCCACTGGATAATTTTGTAGCTCATTCAGAACTTGACACGTTGAGAGTGAAGTATGTCCAACTTTTATTGGGTATTTATCAAATTTTTTCTTACGAACTTTGCAATAGGAGGAGACGAACGGAGAGCCAAATGGAATTCGATGTGGATATGTCCATTCCTAGAGAGAACTACACAGGAACTATGGATGTCAAGGGAGATGGACATTGCGGTTTTAGGACCTTGGCGTTATTGCTAACCGGAGATGAATCCAATTTCCCTGCTATCAAGACAGCGATGCTTGATTAGCTAGACGAGTATAAGGCCATATATCAACTTTGCTTTAACCTTCCAGTCGAAGAAATATACCGAATCCTACGAGTGCCCTCAGACCGTCCTTGTGGCGTCGAGGGATGGTTTGACATGGCTTATTGCTGCCAATTAGCAAGTGACACTTTTGGTGTACCAATTGCAGTATATTCGAATGCAACGCGTATGAATCCCAACAATGACGCCGATCCAGTTATGATGCCCTTGTTCGATCCTGTCCTATATCTGCCTATCGATGGGCCAAAATCGAAAGAGTTCTACAAGATGTACAGTCAAGTCAGCTTAGACAAAAACTGCCGACCTCACCCTCTGCTTTTACACCATGTTGGCGGTGTCCATTGGGCTAGCATTGTTCTAAACAAGAGTCGAAAGATGGTGTGGCCACCAGTCAACTATAAACACTACGAGGCTTGTAAGGTCTTACAAAAGCCTGATAGAGTGAAAAGTTACTTGAAATACCATCTATTAATCCAGAAAAGAGCACCCCAACAACTAAACAAAGATGATCCTATCGTGATTCCTTAGATACTAACTCTTTTATTAATTGCTATCCTTATACATTCTTTTTTTTTTTCCCCTTTTTCCCTCTTTGTTTGATTTTTAATTTCTTTTTATGACTATTATTATTTATCATTGATTAAACGCATAGCATTAACTACTCAAATATTCTATGATGACACTATATAGTTACGTCTTAAAAGTTAATTTTACAGTAATACCCGTTACAGATGTGTGTCCAGCTGCTGTGACAGCTGCATATATCATTCTAGCTAGTTCGTAGACAAGTCCTTGAACCTTGAACAATTTTATCACAACAAAAATAAGCCGAACTGATTTGTGGAAGTCGCCACTACAAAAATTAATAGAATATATAACTTTGGGACATTGCCTTTTCACAAATAGATAAAATAGAAATGGAGCGGAAAGAAAAGTAGGAGTATACACCATTTGTTCTGAAATTACGTGCTATTTCAATTTGCTTTTGTCTTGAAAATAATGAAATAACATGGTTCTCGCCAATTGTTATGTAAACTCAAACATAAAAACTTGTAACACAATCCACATTATTACTCGAAGCTTTGTTTGACCGATTAAATGACACTTGAGCATATAAACTCATCAGCAATGCATATTTATGGCACAATATAATTATAATGTATCTAACGATATCATTATTGTTATAGACTAGAAAAGCATTGCTGCAATTGAAGTTTAGATTAACTGCCAGCTACTAAAAGTAGTCTGTGCCTGAGCAATAAAGAATAATCTCTTTCAGCTGCATCACACTTAGGGTTCTTCACGAATCGAATCGGATCGGGTTGAGGGTCAATCCGTATCCGATCCGTTTTGTAGACGAATGATCCGTATCCGATCCGTTTGGATTCGACGGATTGACGGATCGAATACGGATTGACCAATAATATTAAAGTAGTGTCAAACGTATTAAGATCTATGACGAAAGAAATAATATGAGCCGTCATTGTATAATATACAGCCATTACAACTAAGTATACGTTGTTATAGAAAAAATAAAAAGAAGAAGAAGAAGAAGTCGTTGAATTACTTTATAAGAATGCAGCATTACAGAAACACATGCATTGTGTTGATCGCTAACTTTGCAGCTTCCCAATGCAAGCGAAAATAAAAAAGCAACGCTAATTAAGAACTATGGGTAAAGACAATTTGCCAATACAAAATGGTAACGAGCTTTATTAGTTGTTAGGC